>PVIR01021229.1:0-29671 GCA_004026965.1 Petromus typicus
TCCCTCCCATCCTTTTCTGCTTCCTCCAACTCATGGTTTTTTCCCATGTAAAAGCTTTATTTCAATCCTTTCCATTTTTTCTGCCTTTTTTTCTTTCCTTCCCTCCCACCTCCTTGTATCTCCTGTTCTCCTTTCTGTTCTAAAAAGATCTCCTCACTTTTTATTATCCATCTTATGGAGACTCCTACAAAATTAAAATAGAAATTCCATTTCACTCAGCTATTTTCCTCCTAGCTATCTTCCTGAAAGAATACAAGTCATCATACTACAATGATACACACATACTCGTGTTTAGAGAAGCACAGTTTATATCAGCTAAATCTTGGAAATGGCATATATACCTATCAACAGATGAATGGAGGAAGAAAATGTGGTATTTATACACAATAGAGTACTGCTCTGTCATAAAGAAGAATAAACTTGAGGCATTTATAGGTAAATGGTTGTATTGTGAGACTGTAAATTAAATGAAATAAATCAGACACTCAAATTCTAATATCATATGGCTTCTCTATATAAGTAAAGTGCAAAATAGAAGATAGTTGATAAGACTTAAAATATTCTTTCCTTTTATAATCCATATCTTTAATTTTCACTCTCTGTCAATTTTGGAGTCAAATGGTTTTTATTTTAGTTTCAAGATAACATTTCTTGAGCTTTGTAATGTATGGCTGTTATCTTATTATAGTTTCAGTACTGATAGTGTATTTACAATTCTCTCTGTTCACTTACATAGGTTTTATATAACAATGTTTTATGAATCTGAGAATATATTGTTATCTTGTTCTGAATATCTTCCTTTACAGTTTTCCTCAGATTTATTGAAGTGTTTGACCTATAAAAATCAAGTATTTAAGGTCTATAATCTGTTGTTTGTGATACATGTACACTGTGAAATGATGACTGTGACCAAGCTAATTAAGATATCCATCCTCTTGATAGATCTCTTAGGTTTTTTTAAATAAAGGGAATTTATTTATTTTTTATTTTTTTGAGACAGGATCTCACTTTGTAGTTCAGGCTGGCCCCAAACTCACTTTGTAGACCAGGCCAGCCTCAGGCTCACAGCAATCTTCCTGCCTCTGCCTCTTGAGTGCTGGGATTACAGATGTGAGCCACCACACATGTCAGGGAATTTAATTTCAAATCTTTAATTCATTTGATTATAATGAACTCTAGGAAATGTGAAGCCCCTTTAAATTATTGGAAATTTGTTAGTGGGTCTATTTCCCCAATTCCATGCATATATTGACAATTCCACAAGCCCCTGGAGGACGACAGGATTGCTGACACATTTTTCCACAGGGACTGTCCCTCAATTTTTAATCAGTTTCAACATTTCTAGAGTTCTGTATCTACTGGAGGGAAGAAAATGACAGGAATATAATTTTTCCTGTTTCACTTAAAAACAGCAATTTTAGGGAATATTGGAATTGATGATATAGTTACTTTTTTAGCACTCTATAAATTTGAATACATCTTGAGAGCTGCAGAACATAAAAATGTATTATAGATAACTTGGTTTGCTCATAAAATGATCATGTTTGGCATATTAAATGTCAAAATATAGTATATGAAGATAACAATTATATATTTAGTAATTGAATTGACATTCAAACTTATCTATATTTGTAGCAGAATGACAAAACAGCATTGTTTAAACAACAGAGCACTCACTCAGAGAAATTACACATTTTTAAAATGTTTTTTGATGGATTTCATGGCCAGTGGAAAAAGTAAAAGTCAGTCAAGAGTTTCAACTTGTAGAACTCTTATAACCCCCATGTAGCACAAGGGTCAGAGTCACACACTGGTACAGACCGAGGCTTTGCAGAAAGACTGCTGGTGTGTGAATCCTACCTTTACTACTTAATAACTGAGTGATCTTGGTCAAATCCTTAATGTCTCTATACTCCAGTTTCCTCATCTATAACACAGGGGATAAGACATTTTTTCTAATGTTGTTGTGTTAAATTAATATATGAAAGTTTTTAGAGGAATTAATATTAGCTTTAGTTACTATCAAGAGTTCATAATTTTTAAAGTTCTATGACCTACTGTGAGTAAATGGACAAAGCTACCTGCAATTTTGCTTTTCTAGACATTGAGATCACAGTGAAAGGTAGGGATATATCCATCTCTAGCAGCTGGATCACAGGTTTGTACCCCTGAGAAAACAAATTCAATCTGTAGCTACATTTTGTTTGACTTGAAAGTATTTAAAGTTTTTAAGTTTGAAAGCCTCTGGCTGGGCCTTTGCCACAGTCCCTGCCTGTTTCTGGCTCAATTTATTAATTTCCACTTACCTGCCCAGCCCCTGTAGGCAACTTTTTAAAGTCCACAAGAAGGAATCTGTAAGCAAAAGAAATACAAAATACTTTACTCTTTCCCTGTTGGCAACAGAAATGCAATAGCATAAATAACTAATAATAGGAATAATTCCACAGGCAGTTCAAGTATTGAAGTTACCAGATAAACTTTAAAATAACTCTGGTTTTTATGTTCAAGACATTGTGAGAATGCTTGTAGATGTAAAACAAACAAACAAACAAACAAACAAACAACTATACAAAGAAACCAAATGGGAATGCTAAGGGTAAAAATACACTGAGTGTCTCAGTGGTTGAGTTTAATAACTGAATACACATAGGTGAAAAGAGAATTAGTAAGGTGCATAAATCTTAGAGGAAAATACTAAGAATGAAACAGGAGAAGGAAGTAACACACATAAAAGAGAGTAAGCAACAAGGTAGAATGGGACCATCTAAATCTGTCATTGCAATCCCAGAGGAAGGAGGAGAGTGACAGCAAAACAGAAGCAGGAAGACACAATAATTACAACTTTTCAAAATCGATGGAAGAGTTCAAGCTATAAGAATCCCTAAAAACTCCTGTTGATGAAAAGAAATCCATGAAAAGACATATGACACACCAATAAGTAGCTGAATGTCTTGGAGAAGTAGAGAAACTTGCAAAGTGCACAGAGCAGACAGTGCAAATTGTTTGGAAAGGTACAGCCTTTGGGCTGTTGATTTCTCCAAAGAAACAACAGAAGTTAGCAGGTGGTGAGATTTATATTTAAAATGCCAAAGGAAAACAGTGGCCAATTTAAAATCTGATACCCAGTAAATATAGCCTCCAAAAGGGAAGAAATCAAGAAATGCTCAACATCGCTGCTCATCTGAGAGATGCAAATAAAAACAACACTGAGATTTTGTCTCATTTCACATAGCTACTGTCTTGAAACTAACCAGCAACAAATGCTGGCAAGGCTATGGGGAGAAAGTAAGAAAGTAATCCTCTCCACTGTTGGTGAGAATGTAGACTGACACAACCACTATGGAGATCAGTGTGGAGATTCCTCTAAAAACTACGATTAGATGTCCCATTTGACCCTGCTATTCCCTAGCTAGGTATATACATAAAAGAATAAATGACTCATATCACAGCAACATACGTGCACCCATGTTTATAGCAGCAGCTCAGTTTGTGATAGCTAAATCTTGGAAACAACTCAAATGTCCATCAACTGGAGACTGGATAAAAAAGATGTGATTTTTCTATGAAATGGAATACCATTCAGCCACAAACAATGATAAATCGGAGCCTTTTATACTCAAATGGATGTACCTTGAAGACATACACATAAATGAAATAGATAGGTCACAGATGTGTCAATACCATATTTTTTCCTCTGGTATGAGAAGTTGAAGATGTAAATGAATTCTAGACTGTATGACAGATATTGTGAAATAGAAAATATTCAAAGGGAAAAGAGAGGTAGGAGTAAATGACAAGTGGAAAGAAAAAATGTGATGATAAAAAGTGAGAAACAAACCTTATGTATATAGGGGGCCAGAGAAGGGGATTGTAGGGTGGGCAGGGGAATGGGAAAAATGTGAATAAGTCATGCTATATATTGGTAGAAATTCTTGATGTAGAGTGTGATCCTGATGTGTATATAAAATGAACCAATAAAATCAATGAACAAACAGTGAAGATATCATGAAGACTCTTTCTGATAAACTAGACTGAGTCCATTACCAGCAGACCATAAAAGGAATTAAAGGAACACTGCAGAATATTCTTCAGACAAAAGGAAAACAATCTTGGTTAAAACACTGATGGAGCAGAGAAGGGGGGAGAGAAACAGGACGATGACTCCAGGTACACAGATAAGTTTACTCAGAGATCTGGTATATCAGCAACAAAAATAGTCTCACTGTGTTGAAAAGATACAGGTTTAAAAAGAAGACAAATTCGATTAAAATACCCTCAATCACTTGTATTTATCAAGAAGAGAATAAAGAAAAGTGCCAATGAACGTTAAAATTTGACGACTGAAGCTTACACACTGTGGCACGAGGTCCAGGTTGGAAATGTAGCGGTGATGACAAAGTCCCCATCTGCTGGGTGTTCTCCAAAAAGGGGCCCTTTATTCTGTGTTAGAACAGTGCAGTATCACCAAGATGTCAGCCTTCCTTAATTTAATTTACAAACTTTCATTGTAAAAATATGTTTATTGGAAAATAGCAAAATTTTATTTTTCTCCAGCTAGAAAAATTGAGGAAACTACCATCACCAGGTAATAAAACACTGTGCAAATTCTCTATAAGTAAAATGCAGCAGTGCTGACACATGAATAGACAAAGCACTGAGATGGACAGAAACATCAAGAAACAGAGATACCTGCACATGGAAACTATGAATATAAAAAGTGTGAGCATAAATCCTGGAACAGAGAACTCTTTTTAATAAATGGCCTAGGGAAGTTAGATAGCTGCTTGTAAAAGCACAAACATATCCTTCCCTTATACTATATTTTAGAATGACCTTGAAATGGATCATATATATAATTTATTAATTAATAATAATTAATTTATTTATATAAAATTAAACTATATAAAACATGGATGACTTCTATAACTTGGGTATTAGGAAGTTTTCCAAATTACCATTCAAAATCCAGATGCAATAAAAGAAAATATTGGTAGATTTGACTATAAAATTATCTTTAAAGCATTTTTAATGGTAAAAATATTATAAGTACATTCAAAAGTAAATGAAAAACTGAGAAAAATGTTTATAGTATATACAATGGATTTTGGTTGATATCTCTAACATAGAGCTTTAGGTTAGAGAAGCAACAGTTTAGAGAAATGAAACTTAGAAAAGCCAAATATCTTCATATCGTTCAGATATGGAAAGATTTCTTACAACATAAAAAGTGCAGACTATTAAGGTGAATACTGAGGAAATTTACTACACTGAAATCAGGGACCTCTTTGTTCATCAAATGACTTGGTAAATATTCAGCCAAAAGTGAGAAAAAAAATTGGTACCCATGTAATCAACAAAAACGCTCGTACTGAGAATATAAATGAAACTTCTAAAAGTCAATAAGGAAAGGTCAAACAGTAACACAGAAAAAGTATACAGAAGATTCAGACAGACACATCACAAATGAAGGTGTCCAAATGACCAAGAAATACATGAAAATGTGTAGGACCTCATTACTGAGCAGGGAATGTGACCTGAAGGTATTAGCTATGACTACACTTACCAGAATGACTAAATTTTAAAGCCTGATAATGACACATTCCAGAGAGGATGTATAACTACTGGAATTCTTCTTGAACACAGGTGGTCGGATTGCAAGTTCACATTTCTACAGAGAAGAGTTGTCATTATCTTTCACGTACACCTACACGGAGACCCCAAACTCTCTTTTCTAGATTTATACCCAACAGACATTCATGCACTTGTATACTAAGAGATTTGTATAAGAATATTCACAACTGCATTCTTCAAATGGCCTCAAAATGGGAAAAATATAAATGTGCATCAACAGTAAAGTGTAATAATCTATAGCGATTTGCCACTTAGGTTTTTATGAAAATCCAAACTCAGGAAATACTGTAAGTTTTTGTTTATATTAAGTGAAAAATCTAGGCAAAATGTTAGTATTTAGAGAAATACACTTGGTAATAAAACAAAAGAAAGGTGTAGAAGCGACTGTCATACAAATAAAGATATTGTCCTTGTTAAAGAGAAAGCGTGAAGTGGCTCAGTGGATTGATAATCTAAAAGGTCTGAAAATTATAATTTGATAATTTTTATTATTTTATTTTACTGTTTTGAGATCGTGCAGTTCAAACTCAAAACTTAGAGTATGTTAGGCAAGTTCTCTAACACTGAGATATGTTCCCCCTCCTGGTTCCTACTTTAGTAAATAAAGTTTTATTGGAACAAAGCAAGCACATTTGTTTACCATTGTGTCTGGCTACTTTCACAATTCAGTGGCAGATGGTATAGTCGGAATGTTTATGTTCCCTCAAATTCTTATGTCAAAACCTAATCATCAATCTGATGATATTGGGAGATGGGTCTTTTGGGAGGTGATAATATCATGTGCATGAAGTCTTTAGGAGAGGCCCCATAGAGCGAGTTAGACCCTTCCACCTTGTGAAGTGCAGGGGTTAGTTTGGATGGGGACTGCCCCCCAACCCCGGATGTTTACTTGGTCCCCAAGTTGGTGCTGTTGGAGGTGTCAGAACTTTTGGAGACAGGCTTTGCCTCAGATCTTAGTAGGGTATGTCTCCTAAAAGGATTGGGAGACTCATGCCCCTCCTTTCTCTCTGCTTCCTGGCTCACAATGCCAGTAGTTTTACGCTGGCCCTGGCTCCTGCCACAATGTGACACCTCATCACAAGAAATGATGGAGGAGGGGAGAGATCAATCAGGGACCAGAACCTCCAAAACTGTGAGCCTAAACAACCATTTTCTTTTAAATTAATTATCTTGGGCATTTCATTGGAGTGACAGAAAGAGGCTAATTACACACCATCACTAAGACAGGAAATGGGCCCTCCCTCACACTTTGCTTGTAGAGTTCCTTACCTACCGAACTGTAAAGATAAATTTCTATTGTTTATAAGCCATTCAGATTATGATATTTTGTTATGTAACTGTAATGGGTTAAGACAAGTAGATGCTAAAGAGAGCAATCAACCAAATAAAAGATTTACTGTCTTACTCTTTATAGAAGAAATTTGCCATCTCCTGATCGAAATTCATCTGGATATTGATTTCATAGAGGCTCTTTTATGACTGATCATTGTCCACTACATTGTTTTCTTTGCTCTCTGTTTTGCTTTGGGTATTTTTCTGTCCACATACTATATTTCTTAACAAAATGAAATCTAAACTATATTTAGGTTCAAACAGAGAACAACAGAGTTGTGTGATGATGCAGGTGGTAGGTGGTAGATGATTCACCTGTTTAGAACTCTCTTACGTATAATTTACATTTCCCTCTCAGCAAATGCACACTTCCTAGGTCTTCGGTGACTAACAATAGTCAAAACATGAATGCTTTAACATGGATGTTCAGTTTTACAAATGAAGAGATTAAAGGTTGGAGAGAAGTGTCTGAAGATCTCAGAGGTTGGATGAAGAAATGGGAGTTCAGCTTTAGGGTCTACGGTCTTCCCATTTTACCCAGAGGCTGCCTCCTGATTATTATTAAGAAGAAAGGAAAGAAAAACTGAGCTCCATTCTCTAGTATTTCAAAGGCCTGCACCCAGTTCCGAAATTAAGACGCTATATTTTTTTCTTCAGAACACAGAAAAAATATTTAACTGGAGCGTGGCTTTAAACTCCTGAATAAATTACTTCACCACAAAGCTTGGAGTGAGGGAACTCTGGAAACTTCTCATTCTAATAATTTAGCAATGGTTACTAAAAGGACCAAAGCTGCAAACCCAAGCATGATCCCAGAGCTTGTGGAGGCCTGCAGGAGACTGATGCCTTTAATCCTCACCACTCCTCCAAACTCTTCCGTAAGCCATTAAAATGAAGTGACAGCCCTGGCCCAGCCACTCATACCCTATGGGATCTTTGTACTCTGTTTTCTTTGCAAGATTCCCAGAGTCAGAGATGAGAAGCCATTGCTTTTTCTCGGAAACAATTAAGGTTGAGATGCCTTTCAGGATCTGCTTTGCTTTGGCAAAGCTCTTAATGCCTCGCGCTCAACAGTCTACCAAGTGTGAATTACAGGGCAGATTAACCTGCCTATTATTACAGTTGTTCACTCAACTCAACACCAAGAACCATTATGGGCAAATTAAACCTTGGGGGGATGCTATTTACAGCTGCTGGCCAAGTACCCTGTGGATTGCTCCTAAATTGATTTACATATTTTTTTCCCATTAAAATTCTCAGTAGAATTAGATTTTCTTATGCTCAACTCTTGTTGTTTCTTAAATTATCAGGACCGTGATGGTCTAATATGCTTGTTTGAGACCCCAAAAGCTCTTCCCTTTCACAAGGGGCAACCTTAGACATGTTATTTAATCTCTTAAGACTTCAAATTCTTCATGTATAAAGTGTACAAGTGTTAGGATTCCGCGACATAGCAGATGTCAAATAGGGACTCTGGGATCAGGCCCGTGGAAAGTAATAGTAACATCATTGTAGTTGTTTACCTCCTAGTTTGTGTCATCACTGTTGTTTAATGACATCCCCATAGGGATGTTTACAGAGTGGGCAAACTCGGAGGGACCAGGATGGAGGGAAGGACATAGAGACAATGGAAGTGGAGGGTGTTAGATGGACTGAGTGCATTTAGTTAGTGGAGGGCTTAAAGGTAGAAAACCCACCCCACACAGTCCACTCCCACCATCTACTCACAGTCTCTGGCCTGGGACCTCGATTTATCAGATTTCATATAGCCCCAGAAGCTAGGGCTGGTCATAGGCCCCTGGATTATTTATAAATCCCTGGCTGTAATTTGGTGTTTTCCTGGCACTGGCTCCATACTAATGGATTTTTTTCCATAAATGGTTTTGTTTGGTTTTGATTTTTAATTAGAATACAGTAAGTCACCATGTTTTTACCTTTCCAGGCCTTGCATATTTCTGAAGCCACTTTATCCTGCTTCTTTGGGGGGTGGGGGGTTGATCTGATATTTAAGTATTTTCAAGCCAAATGAATTCCCTAGTATAGATGTCACAGGACTTTCATTTTCATTTTCTCACTTGATTTTACTAAAAGCCTAAGGATTTCTAGGAGTTAGGATCACTCCTACCTTACCAATGAGGGAACAGGGATTTTTAGACTGAGATATACTGTATATCTCTTGCATGTGTGTGAGAACACTATGTTTGTGTGAAAGTGGTTCGACCTCTTCCTAGAAATGAGGCCTGTACATGCAGATGTACAGGACTGTGGACTCATGGAAAGCCACTCTTTGTGAAGACTTTCTTTTGGTCTGGGGCAAGATTCCAGATCCTATGTGCACAGATGGACTCTCTGGACCTTCTGTGCTGGAAGACTTTGCTCCTGAATCTGTGAACCACCAAGGTACTTTTCTCTATATTTGGTCAGGCTGATATCATCCCTCACAAGATTTCCATTTCCTGCTCTGGCTGCATTCAGCAGTTCCTCCCAGCTTCCCACCTCTGGATTTATTATTTCCTGTCTGTGAAAAATCGTGTTTTTTTGGTTTGTTTGTTTTGGTTTTTTTTGGTACCAGGAATCAAACTTGTGACCTTGTGTTTGCAAGGCAGGTATTAAAATCACTAAGGTAAATCCCTGCCCCAGAAAAATACTTCTTGACCTGGCCTCTTCATCCTAAATTTATCTCCTGGATTCCAATTCTGGAGGGACCCTAGTGACCTCCAGGGCTCAGTAACATAAACCTACAGGTTCATTACACTCTGGTCTTTGCATATTTATGCCATTCAAGCTCCATCTGCAGATGTGACCCTGGCTGGGATTCTAGAAAGATTAGCTACTTGGGTAACATTCCTCGTAAACTTTGTTTCTGCTATCCAGAGGGAAGATCACATCCCACACTACTAGTTCTATGGCTGGTTATCACCTGCCGGGCTCACCACCTGGGCCTGGCAAGATTATCCCTCACCTGCTGGGAGTCCGGAGGTTTAGCAGCAAGCATCAGTGTGGTAAGTTACCCCAAGCCCGCCCTGTCCCTGCTACCTTTGGCCTGTATCAACTTGCACAGAGTCTTTTCCTCTGCTTTAACATGTCAGCCTGTTTATTTTGTACTTTTTTTGGTTTTAGCTCCTGAGTTTACCTGCATCCCCAGGCTTGATCTCATCCCCCGCTCCTTATTTACAATAAAGCTGCTTTCTCTTTCAATATGACAGGTGGGATTGACCATCTGTGCTGGGTAATTCTGTTTCACCTTGGTTGGGTCATGCTGCCCACATACTTGGTCAAACATACTCTAGATGTTTCTGTGAGTCTTTTGGGTGAGATTAACATTTAAATCAGTGATCTTCGGGTAAAGTAGTCTACTCTCCAAGTCTTCGTGGTCCTTGTGCAATCAACTGATGGGTTTAGAGAAAAGACCAGCCTCTATGAACAACAGGAATTCTACCAGTGCCACCCTCTGGACTTGAACTTTAGTATCGGCGGCTCTTCCCTAGGTTTTCATCATACCTGGCAGATTGACTTGTGTGCTCTAGAACTGCTGACTCAGCTCCTTTAAATTATCTCTCTTCATACAGATATATCTCTGATCTGTTCTGTCTCTTGGGAGCACATTGACTAACACTGTTGAGTACAGGGATGATTAAGAGAATAGATTTGAGATCCTGGTTGTTTTATATATCAATTTATAAATCTTAATGGTAAGCTGAAAAGTTATATTTTTACCTTTATATTGTGGTCAGTTACGCACTACATAAATTTGCCATTTCAACCATTTTTAATGGCATTAAATACACTTGCATTGTTCTGCAACCTGCCATCCACTCCAGAACTTTTTTCATCTTTGCCAAGCTGAAATCGGTACCTATGAACAGCAACTCCCTGCTCCTCTCTCCTCTCACCCTCTGGCCACTACCTATTTAGTTTCATATCCATTAATTTGACTACACTAAATTCTCAAATAAGTGGCATCATAGCATTTCTTCTTTTGTGACTGGCTCCTTTCTCTTTGTGAAATGTCACGGTTCACTTCTTTTGGTGCATTTTGCCAGAACAGAAGCCAGGAGTTCAGCAGGGAACTTTGGGAGCCTGGATAGCTTCAGCCTTTGAGGGTTCCAGGAATTAGCATATGAGAGGAACTCGAACAGTAGCCAGCTTGTGGAGGGGGCTGAGTACATTTTGTCCACCAATATTAGAGTCCTCTATGGTCTGGCACCTAAGGTTCCTTTTTGAGTAATTCTGTCCTGCTCTGCAAGCACTAGCATCTGGAATGTTGTCTCTTAATGGATATTTGTGGCATGAATATATGCCCAGAAATGACTTGCTTCCCAGCTCTGGTCCCAGAGGATCAGATGATAGACAAATTCCCTAAGAAGTGACGGAGAAAAAATAGGGCCACAATTACTTCAACTCTAGCAGTTTTCATTATGGAACCCAAACCAAAGGGGAATAAATTAATTCATGTCAGAGTGAAATAAGAAGCAGCTCTGGTCTGTGTCTTGAAGCTGGCAGCTCTGTGCGTGGTTTAAGACCTTACTTTGCTACTTGTTGGGAGTATAAACTTGAACTCCTGATTTGCCCTTAGCAAGCCTCAGTTTCCTCATCCGTTGGTGGGAATCACAACGCTGCTTTCCGAAAACTACAGGAGGAGGTGGTGGGCCTCCCCCTGTGCGTACTGTTCTGCCACCGCTGCCGGAACTTGGCTCCTTCCTTGAGGCAGAGGCTCACTGGGGAGGAGCTTGGCACACTACTTGTACTTTGGACTCAGTTTCTTTCTGGTGCTTCTTTTTGTTATAAACATAATGCAAATGAAAGAGACAGATGGCAAGGCTTGATTCACTCTTATCACATGTTTGTGTGGCATGAATGTGAGATGAACAAGGAAAGGAACAAGATGGCTGCAATGACCAAGGAGTTGGGGAAGTGGAAGTGGGGAGACCAGAGCGGGTGTTTTGCTTTCGTGAAAAATACAGTTGCTTTCTAGACCACATCTCTATCACCCTGGAATGGAGATATCACCCTGGAATATCACCCTTCGGGATATTGCTGTTGCAGAGACAGAGAGTAGTTGGACTTCCTCCTTTTCCTTGGACACTTCCTCCTTTTTCTTGGACACCAGCACACTGGTGACTAACTGGCTTATGGCTCTGGGTCAGACTACATGATGCCACCTTCCCTAGTCTGGTGAGGACCATACTGCCCAGCCCTAACTGGGCAGTATAGTCTACCTGAGGCTAGAGTCCTCTGAAACCTTTCCTTAAGCCAGACTTCCCCAGGTGTGGCACTATGGACACTTGGGTTGGGTAATCATTTGTCATAGGCGTGGCCTTGTGCAGGGCGGTGTCTAGAGCATTCCTGGCTTTTACTCATGAGATGATAATAGCATTAACCTGGCTTCAACCATGAAAGCCAAAGCTGTCTACAGACACTGCCAGGTATAAAACTGCCCTGTGAGACCCGGTGGGTTGAGCCCGTCATCTAGGCCTGCCCGGGTTTGCCTTTCTCATGTGCTTGGAGAAGCCAGAATGGACTAGACTGTGGGTTACTGGGTATCCCCTGACTAGGTATCTTGCTCACTTTCCACCCCACTCTACCCTGAATCAAGGGCTTTCTTGTTCTAGGACTCCTGTTTGGCCTTGGCCAATGAGAAAGAAGAGGAGAAATCCAAGGAAGGGTAGAGAAAAAATTGCGGTGTTCTTGTCCCCACTCTGTCCCTCAGTCTTGAGGAGCTGGGTGTCTCCTTGCAAAAGGCTGCTACTGCTGTCCGATGTCCTGTTCTAGGTCCTGGCACTTGCTCTCCCCTGGTTGCATCAAGCCGAGGATGGAAAGGGCTCCATCTCCTCCCTGTTACCAGCCATAGGATGCTGCAGGCCTGGGCCACTTCTTTTTTTTTTTTTTATCTTTATTGGTACATTAAATATACACATCATGATTGCACTCCATAATGGGGATTTGTACCAGTATAAGACACAACTTAATTCTCATTTTTTCCCATAGCCCTACCCACCCTACCACCTCCCTCCATATACATAAAATTTGTTTCCTTACTTTTTTGTTACAATCTCAACACTGGGCCACTTCTTATCACCATGCCTTCACCTTTCTCAGTTTTGCTGACTCTATTTGAGTGTCTCCTCACTTGAGTGTTGATCTGTCCCCTCGACAGATCTGAATGCACTCTGTGACCTTTAAAAACATTTTCACAGGTGAGTATTTGCTTTTCTAATCTTAGCTCATTTGGCTATTTATTTATTTCAATAAATCCCTTTCATATTGCTGTGATTTCAGTGTGTTCCCTCAAAAGTTCGTGTGTTGGAATCCTAATTGTTGAGTGTAGCGAGGTGGGACTTTGTGAGACATGGTTGGATTATAGGGGCGCAGCCTTCCTGAATGGATTAATGCCAGTTTTGAAGGGGAAGATGTCACTTCTCTTGGGAGATGAGCTACTCCCATAGGAGTCTCCTGTCCTTCCGCGTTCAGCCATGAGTCCAAGCAGCACAGGGCTCTTTCTAGGAGCTGAGCAGATACTGACACCATATGCTTGCACTTCTCATGGGTGCATTCTTAGAAATCACCAAACCTCGGGTACTTCATTTTAGCAACAGGAAATGGACCAAGACTGATGTCTGCTCACTCTGAGCCAGCCTGATGCTAAGTAGTAGGGGCTTAGAAATGGACCAGACGTTGTCCCTGCTCCAAGGCAGCTTAGAGCCTCACTGGGTAGTGAGACACATGGCTGGTGATGGCCTCAGGTCGGGTGTGCAGTGCTCCAAGAGATGCATGATAAAGGCCCCGGGACAGACAGCACAGGGATGGGGAGCCCCAGTGAATGTCCCCAGACCCCAGCCCTCACCATAGGAAGGGGTGCACCATCTCTGGCTCTTATCTTCAGGCCCTGGAGATGCTTGTGCAAGGAGGGCTGTCTGCATGCCCAAGCCAAGAGCCCCGAGGCACACTCACCCGAGTGAATGACCCCAGACTCAAAATCCATGACCTGTGCCCTGACTAAGTGAACATTCTAGAGCCAGAAATCTTCCCCTGCAGCTGCCGCCGACCAGGCTTCTCTCTGAGCAGCCTGCCAGCCAGCCGTATTTCAGAAGTCAGTTTTCTCCCAGTAGTCTTCTGCAGAGCCAAAGTCTCCAGGACTCTGAAATAAATTAAAATATTGATTGATTCTTAATATTCCTTCAAATCTCTCAAAATCTCCAGGTCTTATATAAATCAATGGGCCAGTTACAGGGACTTATTTAATAATCTGCAAAGTACCCCGGTAATTACTCTGGGGCCCTCCCCGTGGCAGAGGCGGCCACCTCCCCATCATGCTTAGGGCCCTGGGTACAGTAATGATCACAGGACTCTCGTTTCTTACTTTAATTACTGCTTGTCTGCTGCATGGTGCCCTGTGTCGCATGAGGTGGCCATGAGCTGGAGTGGGTCTGTCGGGCTGTCCTGAACTGACAAGCTCTGCACCTTTTTACTATCAGGTCTGCCTTTCACTCTGGTGTCCTCAGGCTCTTGGCAATGACAATTCAGAAATTAGCTTAATAACGCCTATTTCTTCAATTCCAATGGAGAATTTGTTCAGTTGGGGAAAAGCTGTCTAAAGCTTTTATCTATGTGTCTGTCTAGCACATCGGTTCTTCTCATGTTGCCTGGATTTGGTGAGTAGAGGGTGTGTGTGTGTGTGTGTGTGTGTGTGTGTGTGTGTGTATGTGTGTGTGTGTGTATGTGTGTACAGGGGAGGGACAGGGAGAGGAAGATGGGCCCTGTACTCCTGTCACTACACTTATTTTCACTGCAGTAGGTAACAAAGCAACTCCAGCTCATTAGAGGCTGCTGTGGTTCTTGAAGTATGTAGTATGAACAATGAACTTGGGCCCTGGCTTTGGGCTTTCTGCAAGGTCCTTCCCCACCTGACCCCAGCTGTTCTGAGCCTCCTATTCTGTCATGGCCAACCACAGAATTGCGGTGTTGCCGGGGTCTCACCGCTGGGTATGACGGTGTCAGAGGGCAGAGCAATGGGGTTACCGAGCTGAGGGGCTTAGGATGAGAAATAAGTAAAGACAGGACAGTGGGACTTGGAAGGGTTCATCAGTCAATACCGAATGAACGCCACTTTTATTTAACAGCCTTCTTTTATACATTTCTTTAGTATTGACCTTATGCCACCCTTGAGCTGACCAGCCCCCATTCATGTGTACAGAAAAGAAAAAAGTTAGTGAAAGAACTGGTGGGCGGGGTGCACTGACAATATAATTAAATCTGGTATGAGGGTGTGTAAAGGTTCTTAGTTTAACCTGGAATAATGGTGTGTCAAGGTTCTTAGTTTAATTTGAAATAAGGGTGTATCAAGGTTCTTAGTTTAATCTGAAATGAGGGTGTGTCAAGGTTCTTAGTTTAACCTGGAAAGGACAGTAATTATCCTTGAGGAAAGTAGACAACGTCAGGCTCTGATCCAGAAATCAGGCCAACTTTTTCTCTCCTGCATGGGCAGCCGTGACACTGTAGGAAACGGCTCCCAACAGGGTGTGCTCTTGCCTTTGAGTGTATTCTTCTATCTGAGAAGCTTTCTTCTTCCTCCACCCACTGAAATTCTCATCATCCTTCAAAGCCCCCTTCAAATACAAACTTTTATGGAGAGGTCCATGCTACTCCTAACCCCCACCCATTGTTTTTCCTTGAAGCTGGGGATCCAGATAGGCCTCAGAGGCATTTTCGGACAAGACTGAAGGTCTGGCTCACCATGCCCACATTACAGAATACAGCTGCCATGGTGAGTATAAGCCCTTGTTATGTGCCTCCTGCTTCCTCTCTGAATCTCAGACATACTGGCTGCCTTACATGCTTTCAGCCAGACACGGTCCCTCAGGCTCTGTGTTTGCTGTTGGAACCTGGTTCTGGCCATGCCTGAGACAACTACATCTTGGGTTTCCAAAGTACCATGCAGTAAGACCCTGCTCTGCTCTGGCTAATGTGAGCTAGACCTTTGTCACACTGGAAGCCCTGACAAACAGGCCACTCTGTCTCCTCTGCAAACCACAGGCTGAGGACTCAGTGAAGGTGCAACTAGGATTGGGATAGTCTTTTTTTATGACATTCTACACCATCCCATCTCATTCATCAGTTACATGGGAATCATGTGCATGCATGTACCCACACACACATGCACATAATACATCCCTCAGCAATGGTAAGCAAAATAAAAGAGTGGGGTTGGTGCCTTTCAAGATCAAAATCATCTGCCCTCTCTTTTCTTCTGCCAACTGCAGCCAACACTATTGCTGTTTGTCCACAGCTCTACATTCCCAAGAGATGGGACAAGGAGGGTCATCATAACCTTATTCTCACCCTAGATAGAAACTTAATGCTCAAGAAAAATATCTAATTTTTACTTGAAAGTATCTGGAAGCCAGGCTGGTGCATGGACCACACAGGGCATAGCTAGACAGTGAGTGAGTCTCTAACCAGGAAACTAAGAGATGTTAAAATAATTTGGAGTGCAGGGCCAAGAGGAGAGGCTTGGTAACTAATCTGAAAATCCCAGAGGAAATGCTGAACCTGGGCAGCAGATGCTGATATCTGAGAACCAGGAAGACAAAGGCAGTTTTCATGGGCACAGAGGATTGAAGAGGCTCCAGGACAGGCACCTGGAACAGGCACAGTGTCAGTGCTGACTTCCATGGGCTACAGAGGCTTGATAGGTGGTGAGATCCTGAGGTGATGAGATCAAGCTGGGACAGACAGTTGTCCTGGAAGGTTGCCGTCTTAGTTACTTCTCTCTTATTACTGGTACAAAATCGCCAACATCCAAAGTTAAAGGTTTATTTGGCTCACAGTTTGTAGTTCATAATCGGCTGGCTCCAAGGAAGGTGACACAGCAGAGGGCCCTCATAGAGGAGAAACCATTCATGGCAGGCAGAGGCAGCAAAAGTAAGCCAGAGACCTTAGCAGCATTTTTCTGCCCCTTAGGCCAGTTGAATTAGGCTGGTGCCAAACTAATCAGTGGACTGATTTAGTAAATCACCCAACCTTCATCCTAGCACCACTCCATGCATCCATCACACACACACCAGATCCAGGTGAAAAAGCCCCACTTACGATTGCACGAGGCTTTGGGGAACATCTGAGCAAAAGGCATAACAGTGTTCAGTTGCATTCCAGTCTTGCCTTCTCTTATGTTAGCCCAGTCTTCCTTCTTACTTCTAAGCTAAAGAAGGAAAATAATTACCAGGAATTTTATTTGCTGAAGAGAATTCAGAGCTGAACTTACCATCTCTATTTTTCTTTGTGTCTCCTTGGGGCAAACACAGAGCGCTAAAGACAGTCAAGTGTTGGAGGAGATGCTGCCACGGGCTCTCTTTTCCCTTATCCCAGGAGGAAGTTCGGCCCTGATCAGGGACTTAGGAAATCAGAGTTCCAGCCTCTGCCCTGTCACATTCTTGCTCTGTGACCTCAGCATGCTGCTAACCCTCTCCGGGCAGTTTAGCTAACTCATCTCCTGCTCTGCTATTTTTGGGTTCTACAAGTCTGTCTCCTTTACTGATCAGCCTTCGAACCACAAGGCCCCCCATGCAGAACATCACTCCAAATGTTCACTGACATGCAGGTGTCTGCCCCCAGACCCTGATCCCCAGATGCTACAGGCAATTTGGAAGCTGTATTTTTAAAACCACCACAGATGGGAAAACTAAATTGAAATGAGACTTGCTTAAAAATGCTGCTTTTAGCATTTCAGGCCCATCCCTTCTTCCCTGCTGCATACAGCATCCCAATGGCTGCCCCAAACAGTCCCTCCTCCCTGACTGTTCAACAGTCTCCTGGAAAAGTGCTTCCGATCACTGCTGGCTCTGGGGCCCCTCCTCCCTGCCACCCCATCGTGCTCCGTCTAGTCCATTTCAGGGCCATTACTATCCCATGTGGTCAATTTTATGGCCTCTTTAATAGCTCCATTATCTGTATAAACATGGGCAGACTTGCTTTTGTGTTGTGCCCCCGAGGTCTGTCATAGCTCCTGTCATCTCCTCTAGCATAGCTGGTAGTGTGCTTAATCTAAGTTCTTGGCTATCTATGCTCATTTGCATAGTCGCCTTTTTATCCACATAGTAATGCTCTCCCTGCCTCTGTCCTGCTAGTTTACTTTCCTGGAAGCAATCTGCTTTGGGATAAGAGCTGGGACCATTTCCCAACCTAGTGTGCCTGCCCCTGACCTATTGAATGACTGCTTTCCTGGTGCAGTGCTATCCTAGGGGCAGGCCTTGTCCTAGGACAGTATCTCAGTGGGCAGAGCCTCAGGTGGGTTGCACAGTGGGCTATTAGACAGACTAGTTGTTGGGCACAGGCAAGAGCTGTGGTCTGGGGGGTGAGCATAACATTCAGGAACCAAGGCAGGTGAGGCTTGCTGGGAACAGGGAGCCAGACACTGAATGGAGAAAGTCAGAGGTAGAGTTTGGTAGTTGGGTTGAATCCAGGAGGTAGACCAGTGAGGTCTGAAGTAGCACCGGGACCCTATGCAGTGTGACATCCCAGGATCCAGGTAGGACTCTTCTGAGGACCCTGTGTGCGACTCTGGAGCCAGACTGTCTGGAAGCATATTATTGACTTTTTTATGCCTGTTTCCCTGCTTTTGATTGGATGCCTAAAAAAAGCCTTCTTCATAGGAATATTTAAGTGAATTAAAAGAAATTCTTAGAAGTGGATCTTGGCCCACAATGCCATCAGATTCAGCTATTTTCTTCAGAAAGTACTGGTTGGATCATTGTGTGTATGGAGGATTCTTCTCCCTAGGGCATGTTGCTACTGCTGTATGTGCATATGCATGTGTATGTGTATGTGAGTGTGAGAGTGTGTGTGTGTGAGTGTGTGTGTGTGTGTGTGTGTGTGTGTGTGTGTGTGTGTGTATAAGGGGTGGTGTGTGTGGGCCAGTCCCAGTCCACATGTTTACTAGTGGGATAATTCAATGAGTATCTATTTTATTTCAAAGTTCCAATAGAAAAGTATAAAACAAACAGTACATTTCTCAGTAACCAGCAGGTAGGCGTTGATGTGGGTCTCGTCCTGGGTTTAGATCTCCAGTCTTGTATTCAGTTATCAGTGGCATTTAGTAGGATGCAACCTTTTTGTGTCTTAGTTTCCTCATCTACATAGTAGCGGTACCAACATCTACTTGGCAAAATTAATACTTGAATTACTGGGGACTTGAGGGTTCAGGGAGGTTTGCTCAAGAACACACAGACTTGAAGAGACAAAAGTGGGAACTGAAACCAGGTATATCCCACTCCAAATCTCACGGTCTGCTCCATCCCCTACCATTGCCCTAAGGTTGTCTTCACCCATCATGTGATCTTTCATACCTAAGGATAAAGGGAGTGGCAAGGATGGATGCACAATAGACAGAAGAACAGCTTCATAGACCTTAGACACCTGCTTTACCAAGACTAGGGCTTCTCAGAGGTGCTGGAAGGACCTAGAATCTTTTTTTTTGAAGACAGGGTCTTGCTTTGCAGTTCAGGCTGATTCAGAGCTCAGCTTCAAACTCACAGCAGTTCTCCTGCCTCTGCCTCCTGAGTGCTGAGATTATAGGCATGAGCCACCACAACCAGCACTGTGGTATGTGCTACAGATTGCTGGTGGGTGTGAGTCTCCATGCCCAGCATTGTTGTATGTTGTTACCCGGGACTGAACCCCGGGTCCTTGTGCTTCCAAGGCAGGTGCCTCAACCACTGAGCTAAATCCCCCACCTAAGACCTTAGCATAGGGGGACCTGGCTAGATCTTGTCAGGGGCCCAATCGGCTTCCTCCTCATTGACAGACAAGGTCACAGGACCTAGGCAGGACCTCGCTGTGGGAGGAGACTTGCAGTCTGTGCATTGCCTTCTTACTCTGGCCTCATCTCCCTCTCTTATTCCTACAGCTTCCTGCAAAGATCCTTCTTTCTGACTGGATGATTGGCTCTAGTTACAGCACTGTGCCTGTAGGGGGCACAGCGCCCCCTCTCTCTGGGTATTGCCTTGGTATGAAGACATCTTGCCCAGGGTGCTGTGTATTCAATGCCAGATGAATGCAGGAAAATAATGGGCCGGGTCCTCACTACTTCAGGACATCTCTGCAGAGTCGTCCCAGCCCCCAAGTTTCCTTGCAGGATTACAGTGGCCTTTGTTTCCTACAGATTATAATTCAGTTCTTCCCTCTCTCCATGCTTGTGCCTCTCTCGGCTCCCATAAAACTAACTGATAAACATCTGACCCTCTGATAAACCCTTGTAACCCATTTTCATTTAGAGGTACTTTTGGAAGAAGGTGACTAGCAAGAGTTTTTATGTGCTGTTTCTGGTCACTGGCGTGGTGTCCATCTGAAGACAAGTCCTGTCTTGAGGTCTAACTCAGCTTCAGCCCCTATGCAACATGAGAATTTTGGGAATTCCACAGTCCACTTCCCAAGACTGGTCCAGGACCCCTTCTAATCAGGGGAACAGACACATCCCAGCCCTTCATTGTCTAAATGTGGCAGGAAAAGGGACTTGCTTAAAGCCATGGCCTGGGGTTCTTTGCATCCTCTGCGATTCCTACAGTTCATGACCTTTCACTCTGCTGGATTTGATCCAATCCAACAACATCTTGAGCCCCCCTGGCTACCTCCTCCCCAGGTCCATGGTTTGGAAAATGTTATTTACCATTAACTATTTAATGGCAGATAATAAATGTATCAGTTTTTTTCATCAAAACTCTATGTATCTCATAGTTTCTGACCCACGAAGGATAATCACAATGAATATAAATGTTGAATTAAAAGAAGTCATAGTTTGCAGCTTCATTTGGTTTGGTAGTGATGTGGTGGTTCTTGCCATGAGAAACTTCAAAATTTTGAATATAGGACTTAGACATCTGTGACTGCTCCAGCTGCGGATGTAGGAAAAGGACCTGGACTCCCAGCCAGCAGCATGAAACCCCTTAAACTTCTGCTTAAAGGATATAAGGACAATAATTCCTCTAATCTGGCATAAACGCCCTGCCATAGGCTGATTCCACGGAGCTTCATGGAAAGGGCAAGTGCCTCTCATTTAAGGGGAAACTGGCAGGCCTCTCTGTGCCGTGACCCCACTTTCATTTCTTGATTGTCTACCATTGCTTGGAATCTTGAGGTAAATACCCTTGGGGAGGCAGGCACCACCGGGTACCTAGGGAGGTGAATACCTTTAAATTGTGATTTAGCAATTTTCTCCTGTGCAAAGCCCTTTGCAGAGTTTTCTGACTGCTCCTGAGAACCAGATAAATGATCTGAGGTCTCTCAGAGGTGAGAGGTGGTGAGGGCTCTGAGGAGGTTTGGGGATGGTTCCCAGCTTTCTTTAGGACCTGTGTCTGTAGAGATGATGTGTCCAGGCCTGGGGCTCACACCCCTGGTACCTCCTCCTGGCATGCTCTCCTGAGCCCAGGAGTGCTGACCTCACACATCCCAGACCCCCCTCCAGTGGATGACCAGGCTGGAGTGGGAGCTGGTGACAGATGGCTCAGTTGCAGATCTTAGAAGCTGATGTCTTATAGCAGCCTCAGTGTTATTCTTCTTTTCTCCAAGACACTGTATTGTAGGTAGGACTGTGTACCAAGCCAGGGAAACAAGTGATCTAATCTGAGACAGAGCAGACCGAAGTACCCAGGAAGCCAGCTCTGTCTCAGCTGGGCTGAAGGCCTCATCTTGCCCACCTTCCCTAGACTTTCTACTGCTCTCCCTAAAGCTACCTACACTGCTGGAACCTTTACCGCAGATCT
This sequence comes from Petromus typicus, assembly GCA_004026965.1. Lineage (NCBI taxonomy): Eukaryota > Metazoa > Chordata > Mammalia > Rodentia > Petromuridae > Petromus > Petromus typicus. Next base: position 21,717 of record PVIR01021229.1, read on the forward strand.
CGGACATCAGAATCAGACTTTGTGGGAGGAAGTCCACAGCCATGGATCTGATCTGTCATTCTCAGTTGAGAAATGAGATAAAATTGACCCTACCTGGAGAGAGAGATCCTCTACGGCTCACATGCCTGTTCTAGAAACCAGACAATCTATCATTTTTCTCTGACAAAATAGGAGATAACAGATTCACTTTGCCTTTTCAAGTAAAAATATATAATATAAAAATATATATATTTTTAAAATATGTGCATTTCAGTTAATATTTATTAAAGAATATTTAATAAATATTAATATTTATTAAAGAATTTAAGAGATACATGTGATTCAATCAAACACATTTTAAATTCAAATACTCTAGAAGTTTTAATATGATGATAAAGACTGGGAGGTCTGAATGAGGATTCAAGGAAGGAAGATGATGGAATTATTTTAAGAGTCATTGAAAATACATAAAGAATGAAAGATAAAAAATCCTTGCCTTTTGAGAACAAAACAGAAAAGCACCAATTTATGTTTACCAGAGTCTTGGTGGGATGTCCAACTATTTTTAAAAGGTAGCATATTATGAGAGGAAAACATAAATCATCCTGATGTAAAGATAATAATAAATAAAACCAAACCGTGGTGAAAATGGCCAATCTACACGGAGTCATCAAGGAGTCTTCAGACTGAGTTTATCGCATGCATTTTCAGCAGTTTTAAAGAGGTCAGGCTCCAGTGGGCCTGGAGACCTGGATTTAGGGATCTATCAATACCTATCAAACTGTGAATCCTATGCCCTTACACCTCTAATTGTTTGGGTTTCTTCTAGTCCCAAAGGCAGTAATTCAAATATCTCTTTGACTTTTTAAGCCATCCTGATTTCCAGAAGCTCAACCATATGTCTTTTTATGCCCACAAACTAAAATTACCTTTAACAGATTATTTTTCTTTCCTTCAAACTCCTTGTAAGTAGCAACCCTGCACCCTCCTGTAGGACAATCACCGGAGCAAGGGACCATGGGAGCTACTGAGGAATGGTGACCTTTGACCTACAGAGGACAGCTGCCTTTAGCTGAGGAAATAGAAGTCAGTGGGCTGTGACCAAAGGACCCCAAAGAAAGGAACCTTAAACCTTTATCTCCAAAATTTCTGGCATTTCAAGCTCATCACCCTTGCAGCATCAAAGCTGGTGGAAGGAGGTCAGTAAGGGCCTTTCTCCTCTTAAAATCTCAAGAGGATTGAGATTTTTGTGTATGTCTCTGTGATAAGTCCTACTGGCTACAAGAGGTGACCTCAAGTGACTCTCACAAATTGTCCAAACCTTTTTACTTTTTGTATTCCTGGCCTCCTGGATTTTGTGGACTGGTGGCCCCTTGCTCCACTGACCTCAGCTGATTGCATTGGGGTCTTTATGTTGAACAACAGAGAAGTCACACGTCTCACTAAGTGTTACTGGTGTGAACTTCTTGGGGTGTACGTTAGCACAACTCTCTCATCATTAAGAATACCGTATCTTGGACAGCAGTTAAGCAACTTGATCATATCTTCACTTTTTGGAAGAGTAAATGCAAGGTACACAAAAGGGATTGGTGTTTGCTCAGATTCAACTTGCATAGTGAGCGGTAATCAGCTATAGTTCGGGTCCTCTGGGAGATCTGGACTTCAAAAAGCATCCAGAGTAGGGATGATGTGTCCATGTTTCAGGATGTATAGGTTTTCTGTTGCTGCTATAACAAATCACCACCCACATAGCTTAACGCAACACAAATGTGTTCTCTTACAGTTCTCGAGGTCAGAAGTCTAAACACAAGGCATCCAGAGGGGTGCCTTCCTCCTGGAGAATTTTGAAGAGAATCTGTTCTTCTACATAGTGCAGCTCCTAGGTCACCTGCTGACCTTAACCTGTGACAGTTTCCTTGGGCTGCTTTAACTTCTTTCTTCCATCACCTCACTCTAGTTTCTGTTGGCTACATTTTTTTACTACTGCCTCTTTGACCTGCCTCCCTCTTAAAAGAATCCTGTAATTACATTGAGTTCTTCGATATAACACAGGATTTTCTTCCCATTTCAAGAGTCTTAATCACATCTGGAAGATCTCTTTTGCCATATAAGGTAACATGTCCACATGTTTTGGGGATTAAGATATGGACATCTTGGTGGGTAAGTGTTATTCAGGCTGATTACATCTGATTTGCTATCAATTCTTGCAATAGTTTGCATTTTTAATAGCTATCATCTACCCAATTCTATTCTATTTGTGCCTCAGTATCAGCCCTGCCCACTTCTCCTGAAGATATAGTCTGAGTATTTTGTGAATAGATCCTCTATGATAATAGTTGGTGAATAGCTGATCTGATATCCGGCTAATGACCATGGAGCAATAATCCATTATTTTATGATTTGCCAGTCAGTGACTCATGGATCTGCCAGTGCTCAGTTGGGCTGTAAAAATTTTGGAAGCACAGAGACGATAGCCATTGACAGTAGGCTACACTGACTGGAAGTGACCTAGAGCCAGGGCTGGGGCCACCATGGGAGCTGTGAACAATGTGTGTAAGCACCGGAAGTTGACTGACCAAAAGGATTAAGTGGAAGTAGAGTTATGGAGACCACGTGGCCTTTGAGCAATGGAGATGTTCAGGTCAAGCCCTAGAGCTTGTTCCTACCTTGTTAGTTTAGTCTAAGGTCTCTGTGTCACTGCAGTAAATCTCTTCTCTATTCTTGAGCCAATCAGAGTGAGGTTCTATAGTTTGCAAAAAAAAAAAAAAAAAAAAATCTAGCTCTAGATAGAATCTTCTTTTTTTCCTTGACCCCATAAAACAGCAGCTTACCCAACCCTTCAAAGTAGAGATCCTGTGTTCAGCAGAAATCTTAAAAGTGTTAAAGAAGCAAGGAAGAGGGGTCGGATAGCTCCCCTTGTGGTTTCTGGTATCACAGCCGTTGGCTCCCTGGGCTCTGATGTCCTCCTTTTCTCTGAGTTGGATGTCTTGAAAGCCTGAAATGGCTGCAAATAGCTGTATGAATGTATTGTTCGGAGAACAGTGACAAGAAGTGAAGTCTGTACATGTTCAGTACAGCTGCTCTCCTCAGGATAAGGGGTTAAATCGTGATCATAAAACCACCTCTAACTTTCCTACCCTCACCATGTCATCTCAGTCCATAGGTCTGGCTTTCTGCCTCAGTTTTCCTGTGAAGAACTCTGGTCTCTCATCCCCAAGCCCCTTGCCCTGTCCTGGGAATTAAGCTGACATTTGTTTTCCACCCGAACACTGGTAGAGGTTGTGCCATAGCTGAACCATCTCTCAATGTCTCCACGTTAAGTCCTACTGGCCACAGGAAGTGGCTCAAGTGACTCTCTGCCCTCTGGACCGATGTCATGGCCCAGCTGTCAGGTTGTGGCACCTGCTCAGGCCATGCCTCCGCTTGCCACATCTCCTGAATGTTGGGTCCTGCCCTTCCAAGCCCTTGGCAAGTTCCTCTGGGTCTCATCCCGGTCCTGCCAGTGGTGCTCCTCTTCCTCCACACTGCAGGGCGCGAGTGAGGCCTGCAGCGTTACTCTTTCCGGTTCCCTCCCCGAGACTTCCGGAGCTGTGGCCTAATGAATTGGCTTTGCTCAGCAGCTTGCATTTTGTGCAACAAGCTATTAATGGCGTCTCTGCTGCCTCCAGGGCCTTTGTTGTCAGGGAAAAATTAAAGAGGACCTGAAACTGCTGAGGAGCCAGCTGGTGATTTAATTTTCCCTAATTTTTCTACCTCTGGGGAAATTGGAAAATTAATGAAAAACCAGACCTCTCAGGTACTCTGTAGCAGTGTGTACGCGCTCACCCAAGGACCACAGGACACAGCCACTGTGCCCTCTGGTACAGCACCATATGGGGCTCCTGGGGACTGCTCTGCCAGGCTGCCTGCTGTTGGCCACAGGCGCCGTGACATATGGCAGGAAACCAGTGTTGGCTCCTGGGAGAGCAGGGCTGCTTTCGGGTCTCCAGGCTGGAGTCTGCGCCTCCTCGGCATTTATTTCCCTCCCATTTTCAGCTGCTTTTACCACCAAGTTGATGCTGTTTTCCCATGACTCCTGGCGGTGCCAGACAAAACCTGGCTGTGGAGTGTAAACCAGGTCCCAGGGGGCGCCATTCCGGGTTCCTAAGTGCTGACCATGATGCCAGCTGGCTCTGTAGCCTGGCAAGTTGGTGAGAAGATGGAGAAGTCACTTCACTCTGGGCTCTGCTGTCTGACGCCGCCGGGGGCCCTATAGTTCTCTTCACCTTTAATTCCTTTGTTTTTCAGAGTATCACGTAGCCTTCAGCATCAAGTAGACTTGCAACTTCTATAAATTTTGCCGCCAGACTTCCTGGTGATGAAAATACTTTTGAAAGAGGCCACATGCCTTCCCTGTGAGTCCAGAGACCCCACCAAGGTTGTTCTTAGATTTCACCGGAGTCCTCCTCGAGGTCTTCTTCAGGATCCTGCATCTTAAGGTGCGGGAAGAGCTATGTCCTTGGTATCTCCCCCTATTTCCTCAGCATACCAGAACCCCTGTGGGTAATAAAATATTATACTTAAATGGCATAATATTTCCAAATAACTTTTGCACATCCACATCCACAGCCACACACACACACACACACACACACACACATACACATATATGTAATCATCTCTAGATTACTTATAACACCTAACATGATATAGATGCTGTGTAAGCATCTGTGTAAGCAGTTGCAATAATACAATATAATTATAATATAATATAATAATAGTGTTCAGGGAATAATAAGAAAAAAACTCTGTGTGTGCAGCACAGATGAATTTTTTTCTCCTGATGTTTTCTGTGCACAGTTGGCTAAATCTTTAGGTCCAGTGCCAGTAGTGGGAGAGCCCAAGGCAGTACTGCTTTCCCTGCATCTTCTGCTAGGCAGCAGGGCCGAATGCGTCAGAAGTCGCTACATGATGCTTGTCCACCAGCTTGGCCACGTGGACTGCATGTGGCATGTGGGGGTGTGACATCACAGGCCCTCAGTAAATCTTCCTTTCTTGGGGAGTTGTAGGTTACAGGCCCAGCCAGGCTGCCGACCTCCACATCTCTGGCCTCTGGGTAACGCTTCTGATTTCCTCAACCCAAACTGCACCACCCTGGGGACCCTACAATGCATTACTGCACTATTTTAGTGGTTCCCAAACTAATCCTTAAGAAAATCTATTCTAGTTTGAATGATATTAGCAGACATGCTACAATTAAAAAATTTCTTCTGTCAAGATATACTTTTTTGTTTAACTCTGAATCAAAGTTAATCAATTTTGTTTACTCTAGAACCTCAAAACCTTTACATATTTTAATATGTCCTGAGAATTTTTTGAAATGTGGATCTAGTCTGTAGCATATTCCAAATTTATTTGGTCTTAGAACATTTTAGTTTTTGAGGCTAGATTAACATCTCCCTCAAATAGTGTTCAGTGGAACACATTTAGAAAAATGTTTTTGTGTTACAAGATTTATCACACTGTATTGCAATGATTTATTCACAAGTCTTCCTTCCTTACCAGGCTGTGATTTCCTAAAGGGCAAGAAATGTATCTTATTCATCTCTTCATCTCCAGCAGTTAGCACAGGGCTTCCTAGGGTAGCTCTTGCCAAGCTTGCTGGCAGCCTCCATCTTTCTCATTTAAGGCAAATTCCCAGAGGCTCTTCGTTCGGGTTGGATCTCCTGCCTCCTCCAAAGCCCTGGGCGCCCAGGCCGTCACCCACGCACCTGTCCAGCGATGTTGAGCCTTGCTTGCAGTTGCAGTGCCTGGAGTTCTATCTTGGTGCAGTTCCTGTGCTGCAGCTAGCTTCTGTCCCCGGTAACCTCACGCTGATCTGTGACATGGAACACTTTCTACAAGCTGATGTTAGTGTACTTGAGTTTCTGGACATGGCTTTTCTCTTGAGCCCCAGACTCATATCTAATTATTTCTTTGACATTCCCTCTTAGATACTAATGTTTCCCAAATCCAGAACAAAACTTTAATATTTTTCCTGACAAACTGGTTCATCTCTCGATTCTTCCCATCTTAGTAAATCATACTCAGCAGCTATTCATATCTAAATTTTTAAAACTCACCCCATTTACTTACCTTCTCTTATAATCCATCAGCATATCTCACTTGTGCTATGTCTGTGATCTTTTGGTTTATTGCTCAGCAAATATTTCCTATCCTTCCTCTTCTACTTCAGGGTACATTTTCTCCACCAAGTTGATAACGAATTTGCTTTGGCTAGTGGGATATTAGCTGCATCTGAATGCTTGAAAACTATGGATTAGCATTTGCACCTTGGATCAATGAACTATAACTCGGTTCCAGACCTAGCTTGTTATTTTCCATGGACATAGCCATAGACTCTATATCTTTCCTTCTTCTGGCCTGACTACTGGCCACACCTGCCCAGCACGGTCCACTTCCCTCCGGCTGTCTTAGTGCTGATGTCTGTGAAGCTATCGCTGAGGGACCCAGATAGCTTCTCTGCCATCCTATTCCTGAACCCAACTGACTACGAGGCTTCAGTTATCATGGGTGGTGGTTAAGGTTATTTTGTGTCCTGTTTAGACTCATTTAAGCATTCTACTCATTGATCCATCTATTTGATTTTGGGTTGTTAGTACAATACTTTGCTTATATATCTTTATAAAAAACCTCCTCTCTAGTAGGGTAGAATCCTCCTTCTGCTGCTCTTTGACACATTTTCCTTATAGTTATTCTTTCCTGTTCAGGTTTCCACATGAATTTTAGAATCATCTTGCTATATCCCTTCCCTAAACTCTAATATTATAAATTCATTTTGAAAATTAGCATCCTTAATATATTGAGTTTTTTACCCAAGAAACTGACACATCTATATTTAGTTACCTTCTTTTATGTTCTCAATAGAGTGCTCTCATTTTTATTCTATGAGCTCTAATTTTTGAGGATAAGAGAGGGACTGGAAACCAAACTCAGAATCTTCAACATTGAGATACATCCCAGCCTCTAGTTTGTATTTCAATTTAAGACAAGTTCTTGCTAATTATTTAATTGCCCAGGCTGGGCTCAAGCTTACCCTGTGTTAGACTCCTTGAGAGCTGGGATTATAGACATACATCACCACACTGCTTGCTAAAATTTTTAAAAAGACTGTTTAGTTTTTATTTTGTCTTTTGCTGCTGTTATGCATGGTATGATTTACTTTTTATTACATCTTTTAAATGACTGCTGATATTTAAGAAAGTTGTAGATTTTTGTAATTTAAGCTAATTCATTTTTGGGCTGGGGATTTAGCTCAGTGGTTCTGGCACCTGCCTTGCAAGCCCAAGATCCCGGGTTCGATCCCAGTAACCACATACAGCAATACCGGGCATAGTAACTTACGCCCACCAGCAATCGGTACCACATACCACAGTGCTGGGCGTGGTGGCTCATGCTGATAATCCTAGCTCTTCGGAGGCAGAGGCAGGAGGATTGCTGAGTTTGAGGATGAGTTCAGGACCAGCCTGAACTACAAAGTGAGACCCTGTCTCAAAAGCAACTAAAAAAAATTATTCCTCTTTGTTAGTACATGTTGCAGTACGTAATGATTATAATTATGGGGACTTGATACATGTACATGATATATCTTAACTCTTTGTTTTTCATTCACTACCCTCTTCCTCTCTTCCGGCTCCTTCTGTTGATCCCCTTCCCATTTGCAAAAGCTCTATTTTTATCAATTTTCCCATTTTCTCCCTCTCTTCCTGCTTTCTTTTATCCTTTGTACCCATCCATTAAAAAAAAAAAACTCATTACTTTCCTTTTATCTGTCTTCTTTTCTCCACTCCCACCTTGATTTTAAACCAGTGATGTTGAATTTTTTTTGGTGGGAGAGATTTAATTTTTTTTTGAGAGATACAGAGAGCTTCTTTTACAAGAGAAATAATGCAATACTTAAATTTGTGTGTTTGACTTGTTTTATGTAACTTTTCATC
>PVIR01021230.1:0-29520 GCA_004026965.1 Petromus typicus
AAGGACCCGGGTTCGATTCCCCGGTAACCACATAACAATACTGGGTGTGGAGACCCACACCCAGCAGCAACCAGTACCACATACCACAGTGCCGGGCGTGGTGGCTCACGCCTGTAATCCCAGCACTCGGGAGGCAGAGGCAGGAGGATTGTGATGTGAGTTTGAGGCTGAGCTCAGGGCCAGCCTGAACCACAAAGAGGGACCCTGTCTCAAAAAACCTAAAAACAAAACAAAAAAAAACCAAATAGAGATGAAGTGCTGGGGGGGACTGGTGTTACAGTGCTTGGTTAAAATGCATGAGGCCATGGATTGTATAGCCTGCCCGAAAAGAGACATGGGAAGGAAGGGTAATTGTTGAGAAATTTTTGGTTCAGGTGGCAGAAAATACTAGTCAAAATAAATTTGAATCTGCGCCAAGTGTGAGGGCACACCTCTGATCTCAGCTAATTGGGAAGCAGAGGCAGGAGGATCAGAAAGTTGGAGGCCAACCTGAGCAATTTATCGAGGCCATGCCTAAAAAACTTAACAAGGGCTGAAGATGTAGTCAGTGGTAGAACGCTCAGGTTGATCCTTGTACTGAAAAAAACAAAAATCAAAACTGTTTCATAGTTTTAAAAAATGTATAGGTAGGGTTAGGCTTCAGGAGCAATGTGATTGAGGGTTATATTACTAGAGCTATGACATCATTTTTCTTTCTCCTTGTCATTCTGACCTCCTTAGAGGTGCTTCAAGTCTGCTAGTAGTTCCTGTTAAACCTTTCATACAGGTCACATACCTATCCCTGATCTAATCATCTCAGTTTAAGGCTAAGGAACACTGCTGGCCTAACTGAACTCAGTTTAAGGGAGAATTAGGCCCTCTGTAATATGATAAGGGACAGTTTATCTTGTCCCGTTTTATGAGTTATGAAGCCCAGGCATGGGTAGAACTATTTGCTTAACTGCTCTTTTTTAAAATAAAAAAGATGTAAAATAGTTAAAAGCAAATCCCTAAATCAGATAGAGTTAATGATTACAACTCCAAAGTCTTTTTTTTTTTTTTTTTTTTTTGAGATGGGTCTTGCTATGTCATCCAGGATAGCTTTATTCTCAGCAATCTTCTTACCTCAGCCTAATGAGTGCTGGGACTATAGGCATGCACCAACATAACTAGTCAAGGTCTTGCATTTTACTTTTGTTTTTAAGAAGTAAACTTCAGGGCCGGGGATTTAACTCAGTGGTTCTAGCATCTGCCTTGCAAGTGCAAGGTCCTGAGTTTGATCCCTGGAAACCACACACCACAACGCCGGGCATGGTGGCTCTCACCTGTAATCCCAGCACTCAGGAGACAGAGGCAGGAGCATTGCTGTGAGTTCAAGGCTTGCCTGGGCACATAGTGAGCTCAGGGCCAGCCTGAACTACAAAAGTGAGACTCTGTCTCAAAAAAACAAAAAAAGTAAACTTCAATAGCGAGATATCATTTTACCCTAGAAAGAAAGACCATCATCAAAAAAATCTAATAATAAATGCTGCAGATGTTGTGGGGAAAAAGGAACCCTACACTGTTGGTGGCAATGTAAACTAGTCCATCACTATGGAAATCAGTGTGGAAATTACTCAAAAAACCGTTTGACTTAGTTATCCCCCTTAGGTATCTCCGAGAGTTAAAATCATATTACATGGATACGTGCATAACCATGTTTACAGCAGCACAATTTATAATACCTAGATCTTGGTTTTTAAATTTTTATTTTTGTAGAACTAGAGATCGAACTCAGAACCTTGCACTAGCCAGGCAAGTGGCCATACCACTAATCTACATACTTGGCCCCCAATAGCCAGTTTCTGGAACTAATATATATTCATCAATAGATAAATGGATAAGGAAAAGGTGGCATTTATATACAATGAGTATTATGCTGCCATACAGAAAGATAATGAGACATTCTTAGGTAAATGGATGCAACTTCAGAATATGTTAAGTGAAATAAGTCAGATATTGGGCCGGGGAGTTAGCTCAGTGGTTCCGGCACCTGTCTTGCAAGCGCAAGGGCCCGGGTTCAATTCCCTGGCAACCACATACAATACTGGGCTTGGAGACTCATTCCCAGCAGCAACCAGTACCACATACCACAGTGCCGGGCGTGATGGCTCACACCTGTAATCCCAGCACTCGGGAGGCAGAGGCAGGAGGATTGCTGCAACATGAGTTTGAGGCTGAGCTCAGGGCCAGCCTGAACTACAAAGCAAGACCCTGTCTCAAAAACCCTAAAAAATAAATAAATTAATTAATTAATTAAATTTAATTAAATAAAATTATTTCAATAGCCTATTTTGGTAGTACATGTCTGCGATCCCAGCACTAGGGAGGCTGAGGCAGAGTAACTTCCACAAGGATTCTGAAGCCAGCCTGATGAGCTACATGGTTACGACTTTGTCCCCAAAAACCAAAAAGTTTACTTTTCTGTTGTTTTTTTTTTTGAGACATGGTCTTGCTATGTAGTTCAGGCTGGCCTTGACCTACATACACATCCCAGGTGACCCTTCTGTCTCAGCCTCCCATGTGCTGAGATTACAGGTGTGAGCTACCACACCCAGCTAAAAACCCTACGTATTTGTATATATATATCTATTTTTAAAATACAAGCTCTTACACTTGTCTGATTCTTTACAGAAATATTTGGCTGCTATACTTAACTGTTTCCTCTATATATTCCACTCTATATTATGCATATATAGTGTATATATATAATCTAATGTCACTTCATATAAACTACTATACATAACTTTAAAGTGAAATGGTGTTGATCATTAGTGGCTTCCTTTGGTTTACATGACAGTCATTTAAAACAGCAGGTAGAACTGAAAGTGAAATTCTTTAATTTCTATAATTCATAGAACCCTCTGAATACAGTTCTTCAAAATTATAGCAGTGCCAGGTACTCGGGTTACTAAGCTAGGAAGATCAACAGAGACCGGAAGTTCAAGACTAACTTGGGCAATATAGCAAGATAACATCTATTAAAAATAAAAATTACAGGTTTCCATGGTGGCCCCACAAGAGGAACATTTTTCCTGCTTCACTCTGGCCCGGTAGAGCACGCAGACAGGGTGATCACCAGGAACATATGAGCTGTTCCGGCTTCCCTAAGTCCTCACTGGAGAGTGAGCATCTCACTGGAAAAATAAACGGTGACTAGTCCTCAGGAGGTTACACTGAGAATCAGAAAAGCTGTGTAAGCAGCTATTAACAAAGGCCCTTACCTGCGTGTGGTGGCCTACACCTGGGATCCTAGCATACTGTGAAGCTGGAGCAGGAGGATTACAAGTTTGAGAAATTTAGTAACTAGGTCAGAACTTGTCTCAAAATAAATAAAGAGAGGCCAGGGGTTTAGCTCAGTGGTTCCGCGCCTGTCTAGCAAGTGCAGGGGCCTAGGTTCAATCCTAGTAACCACATACAATACTGGGCATAGAGACTCATGCCCAACAGCAATCAGAACCACATACCACAGTGCCAGGCGTGGTGGCTCACGCCTGTAATCCCAGCACTCGGGAGGCAGAGGCAGGAGAATTGCCATGATGTGAGTTTGAGGCTGAGTTCAGGGCCAGCCTGAACTACAAAGCCAGAGCTTGTCTCAAAAATAAATAAATAAATAATAAAGGGCTAGGGATGTAGCTCATTGTGAAGGCCAGAGTTTAAGCGATGCCTGATCTACAGGCTGCAGGACCTAAATGGGAAATACAGTGCCAGAATGCATGCTCGGTCTGTGGTCATGGATGTTCACGAGGTCTTGCAGTCAACAGATCTCCTGTGACTGCACCCAGACAGATTTTCATTCAGGCATTCTTGGAAAATCAGTATGTTCCAAGTCTAGCTCAAAGGACCCATTCACTCACATTCCAGCCAGTAACATTCCTGACCTCCTGTCACAGCCTCAGAGGCCTCTCGGGGTCTGCCAGTTTGTGGAGGCGTGTGTCCTGACACTGTGCCCTGTCTCCATTCCCAGAAAGAGTCTGTATGGACTCCCTCAGGCCTCCTGATCCCTTTCCTCCTGGAACAAAACCCAGGTCTGTGCTCAGGGGATTTTGTGTTGCCTACGGAGAAGGAACTAGCAGGGGGCTCCCTAGGGGATTCTGAGCCATGAAACCCACTCGGGAAGCCAAATGCTGGCACTGGCCCTTGGGACAAACTTGTAGCAACTAGGTGAGAAGCAATAATACAGAGGGTAAAGGACTGATACTGCATCAAGTGGTTACAAATGTGAGGGGTCCAGCAGTTTGTAGCACAGTCACTTGACTGGCATTCAGGTTTGGGATTAGAAGCTTTGAGCATGGCTCAGACGGGCAATGGCTAATAGAACCCTGCTTCTGTGGGAACAGTCTCACACCTCTGAGCCCTGGAGACCTGATGGGGCATGCAGGAGGATCAAATGAAGGGACTCAAACAAAAGCATAGAGAACTCTCAGGGACTTCAAACACAGGTACTCTGCAGAAAGCAACTGGCTTTAAATTAAGAACCAGGAAATGCTTATTAACCCACTTTCACCTTCCTGCCTCGGAACACCCACAGAAGTGGCTACCCCGCTGTGACAGTGTGATTCCAAAAATAACAGCTTGCCTCTGGCCTTCAACTCAGGGGTTAGGACCATGGCAAGTATGTTTATATATACTCATCTCTGTAGTGAATATGGGCGTCTGATTCACCCGCTGTTTACTTTAGTATCAAATAAGAATACCACAAGTACCAGACAAGTTAAAATGATGAAAGTATTTCAAACAGTAAGGACTCTAAATTTTATAAAGGCCTTAGAACAGTATTATGGCCTTAACACGATTATTTATTAAATATATCTTAAAGAATTGTCATATCCCTGTGCTCACTGTGGGTAAGGTATGCACATGGGATTGAGCCAATCAGGTGACAAGTGATTCTGGGCCTGTAGGATGCTGCCAACCAGTCTCATCTACTTCTGTCTTCATAGCCCACCCTGGCCCTGAGACCATGCTGAAGGAATCTTGCATTACACAGTGATAGGCCTCAGCAGAATCCTAGTATAGTGGTGGGTTTTTTTTGAGACAGTCTCGCTTTGTAGTTCAGGCTGGCCCTGAGCTCAGCCTCAAACTCACATCACAGCAATCCTCCTGCCTCTGCCTCCCTAGTGCTGGGATTACAGGTGTGAGCCACCACTCTTGGCACTGTGGTATGTGGTATTGATTGCTGCTGGGTGTGAGTCTCCACGCCCAGTATTGTTGTATGTGGTTACCAGGGATCAAACCTGGGTCCTTGTGCTTCCAAGACGGGATCAAACCTGGGCCCTTGCACTTGCAAGACAGGCGCCGGAACCACTGAGCTAAATCCCAGCCCCCAAATATAATGTTTTTTAAGACAAGATCTCACTATGTAGTTCAGGCTGGCCAGTAATCCTCTTGCTTCAGCCTCCCATGTGCTGGAATTATGGGCATGTACCACCACATCCAGTTAAAAATTTTTTTTTTTTTTAGTTTTTTGAGACAGGGTCTTGCTTTGCAGTTCAGGCTGGCCCCAAACTCACTATGTAGCCCAGGCTACCCTTGAACTCACAGCAATCCTCTTGCCTCTGCATCCCGAGTGCTGGGATTATAGGTATGAACCACTATGCAGGCATACACTGTTTTTTAAAAGTTAAGACTAATACATGAAAGGTAAGATGATGTGAAGAATTTACATACAAACCTCAGGATTCCTCAGAGCAGAGATACATGGCATTATATACTGCTCCCACTGCCCAAGTCTGGACAGGGCCCAGGTGGTCAAGGAACAAGTCTTATCACTGTTTTCACAAGAACAGTCCAACAGTTTATTAGACACACCATTGCAAGATACAAAATGAGTAATGATAACAATCATAGTCTATCGGCCAAGAGCTACGTGGCACTGTGAAACTATTCTGCGGGCCATTCTTGTACTCTCAGTACCTAATAGGCTGCTGGAGGAAGTGAAGGCCCTCAAAGCAAGATCCTAACCCAAAGGGATTCCAGACATTGGCTCAGAAAGCCTTGCTACTCTTACCATTGAGTGGGAGGGTGGGGCAAACTTCTGCAGGACAACTGAGTAGGAGGGGAATAAATGTACAGGCAATGCCTGAAGTCTCAGGTCATCATTTCCTGGGTGTGGGGCAGAACATGGAGGACAGGAGAGGATAAACAAAGGGGTCATCACAGTAGAACTCTCTTCTACTTCTTCCTGCCACCTCTTTCCTTGAGGGCCAAGTGGATGACAGCACCATTGGCCATGTTGTAGTAAGCCAGAGAGTTGGAATCCTTGATGAAGATGCCCTGGAAAACAGATGACAAGCTTCAGCACAGGGCATCTGGTCTTGAGAACATCACTGCATTTTGTCAACCCTGAATTTAACTGGGCTCACACTTTGAACTGCACCGATACAGCAGCTTGAGGGAAGCTGAGGTAGAGTAGGAGACTCTGACTCTTCTAACTGCTTTGTCCTTCCTTCCTACTAACTGATAATCTTTTCCGTGGTCATTTTGGCTCAAACCTCAATTTCCCAACAATGGCCCTAGAGAACCTCCATGGGGGCTGGGTTCTCAATGACAAGATCATCACCTAACAGCTGTATTTTATAGAGGAAATGAGGCTCAGAGTGCTGGTGTATTCAAGCCCAAAGACAATGCAGCACTTCTATGGACCTGGCAGGTCTCAGGCTGGGCTGGTCCCACCACTGGGTCAGGAAGCCACCAAGACATTCTCAAGTCTTGTTCCTGATCTCTATCCTTAGTTATCAAGGCAAAGGGTTTTCCAGACCCCACATAAGAGTAAACCTGCACTGTCAGGCTCCCCAGCCAGCATTACCACTTATAGCATGGACTCAGACAGCCATACCCAGGTCTTTCTCCTTCCTGCTGTGTGGGACTTAGCTTCTGCGATGGCAGAGGTATTGGGACCCAAAGAATACCTTAACTCACCTCATACTGTAGTTTCTGTTTCCCTGCAGGCATGCCTGTCGCTTCGTGAATTTTTACCTTGATAACAGAGACCTGTGGGACCAAAGAGGTCATTCGACCCTTGCTAGGGGAAGCTGTCCCCAAGCTAGGATATCCATGCACCTGATACACTTAGGGACTACAGCCCATACCTGGTCTGTGAGTGGGAGGGTGAAGACCAGCACTTGGCCATTCAGCTTCCATTCCGTCTTGTCCTGCATGTTGGGCACCTGTACTTTGATAGATACTGGACCCTGCAACACAGGAAGTAGCCATTATTGCTGAGAACCCTAAAACAAGGCAGAACACTGCTAGGGCATGCAGAGACCTGTCCATCTGGACTCCTTGATTTTTTTTTTTTTTTAACACTTTTTTCTTTTTTGAGACAGGGCCCTGCTATTCAGTTTAGGCTAGCCTTGAACTTATGGCAATCCTTCTGCCTCAGCCTCCCAAGTGCTGGGATTACAAGGTAACACCATTAAGTCTAGGTATGGGCTCCTGGATTCTGGCCCCGATTCATTACTGACACCATTCCCTTTTGAACTTTGTTATTTTTTTCAGTTTAATGAGACAAAGTCTCAACATGTAGTCCAGTCTTGCCTTTAACTTTTTTTTTTTTTTTTTTGAGACAGGGTCTCGCTTTGTGGTTCAGGCTGGCCCTGAGCTCAGCTTCAAACTCACATCACAGCAATCCTCCTGCCTCTGCCTCCTGAGTGCTGGGATTACAGGCGTGAGCCACCACGCCTGCCACTGTGGTATGTGGTACTGGTTGTTGCTGGGCGTGAGTCTCCACACCCAGTATTGTATGTGGTTACCCTGGATCGAACCCAAGGCTCTTGTGCTTGCAAGATAGGCGCCAGAACCACTGAGCTAAATCCCTGGCCCGCCTTTAACTTGTGATTCTTCTGGCTCAGCCTCCCCAGTGACTGATGATAGTAGGCATGTGCCACCACGTCTGATTCCAATGGATACCATTTGTGACACTGCACAAACCCCCTATCCATTTCAAGATTGCATTTCTTTTTCCTCCCTCTTCTCTTAGATGAAGTCTCACTACATAGTCCAAGCTGGCCCCAAACTTGCAATTCTTCTGCCTTAGCCAACCAATCTCTGGGGTTACATGCATGTGCCACCACATTCAGATTATTTCTCTTCTCTAGATGGACTTTGCCTTACCTTCTGGTGATTTTGGAAGCTAAGAACAAGCTGGAAGATTAAAAATACTTTGCAGGGGCCGGGGATTTAGCTCTGTGGTTCCAGTGCCTGCCTTGCAAGCACAAGGCCCCGGGTTCAATTCTCGGTAACTACATATTACAATGCCAAGCGTGGTAGCTCATGCCTGTAATCCCAGTACTCGGGAGGCAGAGGCAGGAGGATTGCTGTGAGTTCAAGGTTGAGCTCTGGGACAGCCTGAACTACAAAGCAAGACCCTGTTTCAAAAACACAAAGCTCTGTAGGCTGAGGATTTAGCTCAGTTGTGCCACAACTGCCTTGAAGTGCAAAGTCTTGAGTTCAACTCCTCTTATGGGTGTGGGGAAGCTCTGCATCCCCCAAGAAATACGAGGGGGAAAGAATGTGACCTGTGAGGTCAGAAGACCTGGGTTCTGGGTTGTCAACTGACCTTCACAGCTGACTAGTTTCTGAGCCTCAAGAGCATAAGCCTGTGAAACACGACTCACACAACTACAACACAATGCTGCTGGCAGCACCAAATGGAAAAGATGCTGTAACATGCTTAGCTCTATCTCTACATTTGAAGAAGTGCTCAAGTGATAGAAAAAGCATTCAAAACCCCCCCAAAAACACAGAATTGATCAAATACTTTAGAGTAGGAGCTGGGCTTGTTTTTGATTCCTCACTGAAGCCTAAAGGCCACAAGACCAAAGATCCATTCTAACCCCCCAAGTTAACCTCAAGAGATAGTCTTCTGAAAGCTGGGCCAGTTCACCTGTGCAGTTGGTCTCCCTGCTGGCCTCTGCTGAGCTCACACCAGACGACCACCACTGTGTTGCTCCTCAGTTGCTGCCACCACATCTCACATGTGCTCAGAAGCCCTCAGCAGGATCCCAAGGCTAAGCTAGGCCCCAGAAGCTAAAACTCTAGGAACCAAACACTGGAGGCCGCAAGCACCACTCTGAATCACAGACCTTGTTTCTGCGCAGGAACTCCTCCTCAGGCATGAGGCTGTCCTCTGTCTTTAGTTTCTTGGAGGCAGGCTCATCCTCCATGGGAGGTGGAGGGTGCACAGGAGGCATTGGAGCCGGAGCTGGGACAGGAGCCACAGGTGGGGCAGGCACAAAAGCTACAAAGATGTCAAACAGTAGCACCATGAGTTGGTGAGGGCCCAGGACTCAGAACCGGAGAGATTTACAGGGGTGACTGCAAAGGTTGCTCCACTCAAAGTGTGAAGTGGCACTCCCTGCTGTGACTGGCAACTAGCAGGCTCCCTGGTAGGGAGTCCTGGGAAGCTGCCCAAACTAGGCAGTGAAGGACCGGAGGAAGGATAGGACTGACAGACAAAGCAGGTACCAGCTGACAATGAGCATCTGTCAGCCTTCTCAGCCTGTTTGGGACCTGAAACTTGAGTGCAGGCACCAGCTATGCCATGTCAGCCTCTGTTCTCTCCCAGAATCTGAGACTCCCAGCCCAGTTTGGGAATCTTTTATGTGCACAGCCAGGGATCTCCCCTACGCCAGGCACCTATCTGAATAGCTGCCAGTAACATCAGTCACTGTTCTGTGGGGTATGGATGGCCTTAGTAACTGACCCAAAGGCCTGGAAAGGGGTGCAAGAGACACTGACCTGTTGGTACAATCATGGGGGGTGGTCGGGGTGCCATGATTGGAGGTGCAGAGGGAGGCATGGGCACCACATTGATCCTGGGTGCATGGATGATGGGTGGCATTGGAGCAATCACTGAACCTGGGGGCAGGCGGACCACAGATGCCATGGGTGGGCGGGGCATGACAGGCACTGCAGACACAACTGTAGTACGGACAGGAGGCGGCATCTGTAGGAGAGAGATCCACAGGTCTCAGGAAGCCAACTCAACTGCCAGGGCATACTCAGCTGGCAACTGGCACCTGCAGCTCTGGGAGTAGAGGGTAAATGGCCCTGCCTCAACCCCCTAGCGCTAAGACTGCAGCCTCCCATCAGATACATGCCAGAAACTACAATGCTGAGAGGAACGGGGTCTCTTCCAGTTTGGAGTTGGTGAATCAGATTCCACCAGTTGCTCATGGCACATACTGAAAGCCACTAAAACGTTAACCTTGACTCAGAATCCTGGAGAAAGGTCAGTGGGTCGCAGAGATTCTTAGGCCTACAAAGCCTTTCTCTGACACAAGTCTGCTTCTCTCTTTTGCCACTTGCCTTACTCCTTGTAATCAAGCTAGAGGATCCAACTTTCATATAAAGGGTCCTTTCTCTTTTACTTAGCATTCAGAACCCAGTTTAAGGCAGTTGCCCTTCTAAGCTAAGGGCATCTAACACTAAGCTCAAAAATAAAATGGTCACAGGGTAGCTGTTTGCTCACTGCAGGTGGCCGGGGAACTGATGTGATGGGTGGCGCCGAACTGGGCATGTTTGTGGCTGAAGACGGGGGTGGTGGCTGCTGGGGAATTTCATTGGGCTTGCTGGGGCCAATCTTCTCTTTGGTATCATCTTCTGGAACCAAGCCCTTGGCCTTGTGGATGGCCTCAATCTGCTCTTGGAGGGTGATGTTGGCTTGGGCAGCCTGCTGGGTCCTGGCCATGCTGCCTGAATGACCATCCCAGGTGACCTGCAAGGGAAAGCAAAGGCACAGTCTCTCAGAACTCCTGGAACTGAGTTCTAGTATTGGAGATGGTAGGCAGTGCTAGGATCCACTTGAGCCACACCTTTTCCTCTGGCTTCTGAATCTCTTCCTCACCGATCTTCTTACCAATGGCTGTTTCTTCTACACCAAAGATGTCAGTACGCCGCTCAGCCAACTGCTTCAAACTGCTCTCAATATCCAGACCTACATAGGTTCACAGAATGGAAGGAGAGAGAGAGAAGCTTAACCTTGTACCCTTCCAAACAGGTAGCAATCTTCCATGAGTGGAGGGTACAGGCTGGACCCATTGGTCCAGAGGCTGGCTCTAAGCCTAGGGAAGAGTGACGCCTAGTACTAAACTCATCAGACCTAGTGCTTGTCCAATTTCTCTACTTAAACAAGGACAATGGACCAGAGAGGATGACTGTCATGTGAGTAGGGATATATGAGTAGCACATAGTGGTAAGGACTAAACGTCTGGTTCCCTGACCAGGCAGTCCTCTCCCACTGCATCCCACACGGAAGTAAGAGGACTAATGGGTCTCATTCGAGAAGTAAGAGACCTCCAGCCATTAGTTCAACGAAATGAGCATTATTCCCAGCTACAGCTAGCTCTTGCTGTCATGTCAACAGACATGTTGTCTGTCAGGTGTGCCTGGAACAATTCTTTCAGAGTCCTTAAACAGCTTTCATTAACCTCGACTGTTACTTTCTGCAATTGCACAACGCAAACTGACTGTAATGTGAACACTGTTTGGGCTCTCCAGGAACCCCCACCTCACCTGGTGCATAGACCTCATCATCGCTCTGCTTCTCTCGGATGGAGCGATCTCGCTGCTCCAGCCAGCGGGGATCCAGCAGCCCAATGCGCATGTGTTCCTGCATTTTGCTGGCAGGAATCTTTTCTCCCGTGATGGGTGACACAAGATATTCATCTGGAGCAGGGGCTGGAGGCAGGGGTTTGGAAGCTAGAAGAAAACAGACATCAGAATGAGAACAGTGGGTGGTAGCTGAGATTAAAGAGAATGGTAGGGCTGGGATTTAGCTTAGCAACACAGCACCTTCCTGGCAAGCTCACAGTCCTGAGTTTACAGTCTAGTATACCAAAAAAAAAAAAGAGAGAGAGAGAATGGCATTTCAAAGCTGGGTACGGTGGTACACGCCTATAATCCCAGCACTCAAGAGGCTGAGGTAGGATGATCACCAGGAGTTTGAGGCCAGCCTGGGCTGAATAGTGAGACCCTGTCTTAAAAAACAAACAAACACACAAAAAAAGAGAATGGTCTTTCACCCACCCTTCATTTATTGGAGACACACATTTGGTGCTACCCTTATATGTGGCATCAAGCACTGAAGAACAAGCCCCATTTCCCATCATGAGGCCACTAACAGAGGGGCATATTGATGCTCTCATAAACTCTTAGAAATAGTAAACAGAAGGACATGCAGGGTTTTCCAGAGCAGCCCAAGGGCTAGGATGTAGATCTTACCTTTAGGATCATAGTCCTTGCGGACAATGACTTGGTCTGGAGTTGGGGGCAGAGGTGGAGGCATGGGCGTCTCTGGGGGTGGGGGCACCTTCTGCCCTTCCTCTTCATCATCTGAACCCTGAAAACCAAAGCAGTGGCCGACTCAGAGGGCATGAGAGGCCAGCTCTCTAAAGCTAAGCCTTCACAGCCTTCAGGGTGGCAAGAAGCCATGGCCTCTGCCAGCTAGTGCCCATGTGCTAAGCCTTCTGGGACAGCAGAGACCAGCTGGCAGCAGGCCAAGCTGCTTCCTCACAGCATGAATGGGAGAACTGGAGGCCCTGTTGCTAGCACTCCTCCCGGGCATTTCCAGCAGCTGGCACCAGGCAGTCCCAAGAGGCCAAGGGCACTTAACATGCAGGGGGGGGTGCAGGGGGCAAGTCAGAACTCAATGGTAGCTGCTCAGGGAGCAATTCTGGGAGGGAGAAAAAAACAAAATTCCCACAGACACAGGAGCCCTTTCTTCTCTAGCTGCACACAAATTCTTTCTGAGGAGGGAAAACAGACTGGCTCTGCAGACTCTGTGCCTACTTGGAGGGACTGGCTGGAACAGGGTAGGGATGTCCAAAAGGAAGTATAGGCTACATTTAGAAAAGCTCTGAGAACCACTGATCCTTTGGTTCCAAGAGCTCAAGAGGCATCAAAGCATAGGGTAATGTACTTCCTTAGGTATGCTGGCACCTGGTGGTGGGAGCAAGGCCTCTGAGCCCTGGGGAAGGCCACAGAACAGGGCCAGCACAGCTTTTATATCCTTATGTGTGAATGAAATCTTTGTGCTAGAGCTGGAAAGAGGCTATGTGCTGCCTGGGCTTGGGCAGCTGCACAGCCAGTCCATCCTTGTTCAGGGCTCATGCCTTTTTTCTAGGATTACAAGAGAGCTGGACCTCTGGTTCAGTGCAGAGCAGCTTCTTGGCCTCCTGGGTTCTAGGAGAAAGGCCAGCACAAAAGGCATACAGGAGCTTACCTCATCCATGTCCTGGACTTGGGTATCCTGGTCCAGCTGGGAAGGAGCTTCATCTGATTTCTCCTGTTTCTCATCCTCCTCATCAGACTCGACCTCCATCTCAACCTCCTCACTCTCCCCAAACTTCTCATAGCGCTCCTGAATGAGGATTCGGGCACCCAGCTCCTCTGGCGTAGTGGGGGGAGGGAAGTTCCCTGGCAGGGATTAACCAAAGTCAAAGGGATCCTTATCAAAGGCCCATGAGTTTGCCTGCCTGTACAATTCTTCAAGGGCTGGGGTTCTGATTTCCCTATCTGCAGAGGTCCTCCTGGGGAGTGGCAAAGTTAAATTACATTTAATCTGAGCAAAGTGGTAGAAGTGAAATTTCTTGGAAGCAGAGAGGCAATAGACACTAATGAAGTCCTCTGAAAGATTCCACTCCTGGGAATATTTGTACAAGGTCTCCTGGGACTGCTCAGGGCTCCTGGTTCCCACCTGAGGCACTTTCCTGAGATTTACCTTGCTCATTAGGTTGGAAGTCCACTGTCTCCACCACCACAAAATCATGCCAGTCAATCTGAGCATAGGCCACCCGCTCCTTCTCCTTTTCCTCCTCCTCTTTCTTCCTCTCACGCTCCTGGAACTTGGCCCACTCCACTCGGTAACACACCTGCATGAATGGGAGACTGAGCTGAATGGTGCTGCACTGAATCAGGGTCTTCTCCCAAAAGGTCACCTCCAGAACTATCATTAGTCAACATTTCCTTCAGACCAGGAAGCTTCTCTGCTCATAAGGGGAATTCCTAAGGTACTGAAGCTAGAGATGGCAAGCAGTTATATGCTTACAGAGTAGCAAACCAGGATGTCAACCGAGTGTCCTCGAGAGAAGCAGCAGCCTGACAGCCTAAGAATCAAAAGCCAGCACCAATATGCCTACTTAACTCTTAGAATCTTGGAGTATCAAGACATCTATCACCAGAGGACCTGCACAGAATAGGCCTTTCTGGGTGAAGAGACTCACTGATTTTGAGAGTAAAGCTGAGAACCCAGATATTTCTGTTCTTTGTAGCGATACTTTCTTTTTTTTTGAGACAGGGTCTCGCTTTGTAGTTTAGGCTGGCCCTGAGCTCAGCCTCAAACTTGCATCACAGTAATCCTCCTGCCTCTGCCTCCCAAGTACTAGAGTTACAGTCAGGAGCCACCATTCCCAGCACTGAGGTATGTGGTACTGATTGCTGCTGGGCATGAGTCTCCATGCCCAGTATTGTTTGTTATGTGGTTAATGGAGGATCGAACCCAGGCCCTTGCCCTTGCAAAACAGGCGCTGGAACCAGTGAGCTAAATCCCCAGCCCTGTAGCGATACTTTCTTATTACTCCCATGTCTACAGTCTATCAAGGTATAAGTTGAATATCCCTTATCTGAAATATTTCTGATTTCACAATATATATTTGCACATACATGCTGAGATTAAACACATAACCTATTCACATTTCACATATATCTTACAGAGCCCAAAACTAATTTTATACTATATTTTTAGTGTACTTTTTTCTCTTTCCAGTACTAAGGATTGAAACCAGAGCATTCTCAATGAGCTGTATCTCAAGCTTTTTAATTTTCCAATTTTGAGACAGGATGGGCTCAAACTTGTGTTCCTCTTGCCTCAGTTTTCCAGAGTCCTGAGATTATAGGAATGCACCACTATACCTAGCTTGCTCTTATGTTTTGTTTTGTTTTGTTTTTTTTCCTGGATATAGTCTCACTCTGTGGTTGAGGCTGGCCTCAAACTTGTGGTAATTCTCATGCCTCAGCCTCCTGAATGCTAGGATTACAGGTGTGCACTTCCTGCACCTGTGTTTTGACTTCAATCCATCAAGAGGTCAGGTTGTATGAATTTCCATATGTTAACATCATGTCAAAAAGTTTTGGATTTTGAAGCTTTTTAGATGTTTAGATTAGGGATACTTAACTTGCACTACCTGAGGCACTGCTTCCAAACATGACACAAAATCTGAACAACAGAACCTGCACTATTAATAACTGCTCCAAAGAAATTCTATTCTGTTTACCTGATCCAAAACTTCTCGGGGGTTTTCAGCTTCTTTTTTGAGCTTTCCAAATAAACCTTTGGGTGGAATCAAGATCTGAAACAGAAGAGTTAAGGCAACTGTCAATGTTCTGCAATATAAGGCAAAGAAACAGCCTTGGTGGGCCTTCAAGACAGCATGAGAAATGGGGTTCTGGGCCCAAATCCAGTTTCAAATGGCTAGAACATTCTGGGTAAGAAAAAAAGACCAGGAAGAAAATATGAAAGTATGCAAAACACTGACAGAGAGCAATGAGCACGGGCAGCTTATGCAGAACACAGTCATCACGTGAGGCTTTCATGACAATAACCTATTCCTACCCTCTTAAAAATGCCTCCCCTTGAGAGGAACGGGAAGAATCTGTACAGGTACAAATTCCCTATAGTGTTTTCACCATGTCTATCTAAACATGCACCAGTCAATGTTTTGCTTTAAAACAAGCCTCTCACAGGCCAGGGAGTTAGCTCAGTGCTGGCATCTGCCTGGCAGATACAAGGTCCCAATGAACTACAATAATAACAACAACAAAAGAAAGGAGTTCTTAAAACAAGCCTCTTATGCTGCCACCTGCCTGGTAAGTGCAAGGTCCTGTGTTTGTTCCCAGTACTGCCAAAAATAAATTAATTAATTAATTAATTTAAAAAGTCTCTCCTCACTACCAATTTAGGATAGCAGCCTATCTGTCCCATTGCCTGTATCTGCAATCTTCAGCTTTTTCTCTGTGGTATTTTTTACTATCTGAATTGTTCCTACTTGTTTCCTGTTAGGTTGGCAACTTTGCGGGACAGGGACTTCTGTTTACTAGTACATCTCCAGCACCCTAAATCATGTCTGACAATGTAGAAAAGGAATGCTACCTTGGTTTTTAAAAGCCAGCCATTCCAACTGTCTCAACGATATCTACCATCACTGACAAAAAGGCTGTCTTACTCTGATCCTCCTTGTATATCTCCCCTACAATCTATTTGCTCAAAGAGTCTTCCATGGGGAGAGTCACCAGTGCATTCAAGTAAATGTCAACACTCAAGTTCTAAGAAGAAACATATAGCAAGTAACAGAAGAGATAGGTTCTAAAGCCCTTTCACTATGGCGGCAGTCTACAGAGGGAAATTAGCCCAGCCTGCAATTAAAATTATATAGTATACTAACAGAATCCCTTTCACGTTTCATGACTGCTATTTTAACTGCTCTATTAGCTTTTGGATGTTTTTCGCTTTTGTTTTGCAGTACTAGGGATTGAACTTGGGTCCTTGTACTTGCAAGGTAGGCATAGTACCACTTGAGCTAAATCCCTGGCCCTCTATTAGCTTTTGGATTTGTTCATTTGTTCATTTTTACAATTCTTTCCAATTATATACATGTACTTGGAGAAATTAAAAAAAAATCCTTGAGTCCTTTTAACTTAAACATTTAAAATATTTTATCTAGATCAAGAATGTATATGCAACCACCAAATCTGCTGGTGTCCTTAAGTTATTATAGAGATTGACTGTGGCAATACAACCAGGTAATTATGATCACAGTATCTGCAATAAAAGTGCCAACACTCTAGTTCTAGTTCTGTACTTTATAACTGTGTGACCCTGGCCAGGTTACACTTTCTGGGCCTTAATTTAATTTTCTCTTTTTTTTTCCGGTTCTGGAGAGAAAACTCAGAACCATGCACTTGGGGGCAGGTGCAGTGCCACCAAGCTACATCCCCAGCCCGCTGTGTCATTAATAGTGGCTGCTAAGAATAGGTAAATACCTCGTGGATCTTTGTGAGGATTAAATTAGGTAATAGCAGACAATTAACAAGGGCTTGCTGCATTTTAAGCTCTGCACTAGGCAAGTGAAAACGTCTATGTATCTATTAGCTCTATTAGTAGCAGGAGCTGGCACCACCTGGCCTTATTACACAATAAGTAAGTGACTAAGGGTAGTGTGAGTACCACCCAGCCCCAGCCCAGCCCAGCCCAGAACCTTTGTATACTGCTCCACCAGTTTGGTGAAATAGTTGAAGAGGCTGTGTTGTGGGCGAAGAAAGTCAAACTGGTAGTTGCGTTGCTCTTTCTGCATCAGCTGGGTTAGAAATTGGCGCCCATTCCTGGCCACAAACTGAGCTGTCAGTTTCACTACATCCAGGTCAAAGGCTGAGATGGAGGGAGGGTCAGCAATAAATTCAAACTCAGGAGGGGGCTCTTTGGGCACGATGGTCTCTTGGATCACCTGGGCCTGGACCTAAGATGCAGAAGAAGAAAGAGGCATGAAAGTGGAGCAGCAGTTAAGAGACGGTAACACCTGCCCACAGAATGGCCACGGACATTTATGCTCTGTGAATTATATACCACTTACACTTGGTGTTACAGAATCTGAAATCATAAAAGCATCTTTTCTTGGCCAACTGTGCCTTCAATTCTGTGATGGCTTTGCATGAGACCTGTGCCCATCTGTAACTGTTTCTACCCTGAAATCAAAGGCCAAAAGTGTGTGGCAGAGACAGAAATTTAGCCTATTAAATCCTACTCAAAGAGGTGAGAAACGCAGTAGGGCCCACATATATGCAGAGATTCACACTGCACAAAATATTTCCATGATTTTCACCTTAACCATGAGGTAGATAAGACAAGTATTATGAATCCTTTTTACTGATGAGCAAACTGAGGTATCCTGAGGCACTGGTAATATCAAACAGAGGAGGCTGGGACTGTAGTTCTGTGGCACAGTGCTTGCTTAGCACATACAGGGTCCTGGATTCAATTTCCCAATAGTGCAAAAAATAAAAATTAAAATTAAGGGGGCTGGGGATTTAGCTCAGTGGTTCCGGCGCCTGTCTTGCAGCGCAAGGACCCGGGTTCGATCCCTGGTAACCACATACCATACTGGGTGTGGAGACTCACGCCCAGCAGCAACCAGTACCACATACCACAGTGCCGGGCGTGGTGGCTCACGCCTGTAATCCCAGCACTCGGGAGGCAGAGGCAGGAGGATTGTGATGTGAGTTGGAGGCTGAGCTCAGGGCCAGCCTGAACCACAAAGCGAGACCCTGTCTCAAAAAAATAAAAAAATAAAAATAAAATAAAAAATAAAATTAAAAAAATGCCATCTGTCACCAATACCTCACACTGTCTGGGCCTCAGCAGGATGGGGAGAACAGCTCATACGGTGAGCTGTGAGATGTGGGCTACAAAGTTAAATTATACTCCCTCTCCCATCGTTGCCTTCCTTGTGGCCTAGGGATAGGGGCTAGGTCCAAACCTTTTGAGGCAGTTGCTGCTGGGTGGCTTGCTGCTGCTGCTGCATGACCTTGGGGATGGCAGCTGAGGGCTCCTGAGCCTTCCCCTCCTTGAACTCGCTGACCTTGTGGCGATAGTAGGCATGGTAAGGATCATTGGGGTTCAGGAAGTTGAACTTAGGATTGTTGATCTCATTCTGTCGTATCCTAGCTTCAAATTCAGGTCCATTTCTGGAAGGGAAAAACACAAGAATTAAACCCACATGCCTTGTGACTGTTCAGATTCAGTACATTATTCATTTTGAGCCCCATTCGTGCAACCATCTCCTGTACACAAAAGCCTTTCCCTGATGACAGCACACTTCCCTGAGCCTCCAGGCACCAGGAGTTAGTCCCATCTGGCCCCCTGGGCCTGCCCCAGGTGACTTCTACCACAGGGCCTTCCTGACCTCTGTCATTCCTTGGCTTCTCTGCCAGTTCTGCTATCTTTCACAATCATCTGGGCTAATAGTTTTTTCTTTTAATAAAACTTACTTTAAAAAAAATGTTTTTTAGGGCCGGGGATTTAGCTCAGTGGTTCCAGTGCCTGCCTTGCAAATGCAAGGGCCCAGGTTCGATTCCTAGTGACCACATAGCACAATGTGAGGAGTGGTGGCTCACACCTGTTATCCTAGCACTCAGGAGACAGAGGCAGGAGGATTGCTGAGTTCAGGACCAGCCTAAACTATAAAGTGAGAACCTGTCTTAAAAAAAAAAAGGAAAACAGACAAACAGATGGATAGACAGAAAGAATGAACCAAAAATATATTTTAAAAGGTCTATATTGCCACTTCAAAATAAAAACTAGTATGCCCTTACTAACAAAAGGTTAAGTAAAGCAGTTCAGCTCAGTTTTCTGAGATTAGTTCTCTTAGCTAAACGGGGTGATAACATTAGAAAAATGTTAAGGAAATACAGTATTAGCACCAAATTGAGTTTTTGTCTTCTGCATAATACGGATTTGGGGAAAAAAACAAACAAACTACCCATGAAAATTTAGGTGATTTAACCTAGTGCCTTGTCCAAGCACTAACTATAATCACCTAATCTACTGCTGGCGGGGGCCACAGAGGAAATAATGCTGCACAGGCACCATGTTCAGGTCCCTATGGGTTATACCCGGTGTCTGACACTGACATGTGGCTGGGGGTGAGAGTGGGGGGATATAATGATATCCACTGCTTTGTCTATCAAGGATTGTTCTCCAGATATATATATGCTAGCATACCTTCAAAACCTCAGGATAATGAAAAAATGTCCCTGGCATAATTTTTAGGGAACTCAGACTTTTAGAGTCCAGATGATATTAATTCAAGGTACCACGCTTGCTTATAAAACATGAGCCGTGAAAAAGCACATGAAACTTAAAAGACACGAGATATTTGAGTTTCACATTACTATTGATTACTCAGATCAGAACACGTTACCGAAGTACTCTCTGCCTTGATTTCTCCATGTATAAAATGTTAGTATCACCTTTCTTCTAAATCTTAAGTACTACTGAGAAGATCAACTTAAAGAGATTCCAAAGTTTATTATTTTACTAATTAATTTTTGAGCCAAAACTTCACTAAATTGTTCAGACTGGTCTTGACACTTGATCTCCCTGCCTCAGCCTCCTAAGTGCTAGGATTATATGTGCCAGCATGTCCCACTTCAAAGTCCTTTTCAATCACTCAGTGCTCAGTGGGCTGCAAAGCCACGAGGCCATTACTCCTATTAAAAGGCAGGTCCACAAACATTCAAAAATGACTTGGGTATTAGAAAATGCCTATTAGGCTTCCATTGCTCCTCTATCTAGAATCCTGCACTCAGAAGTGCCTAGAATACACCAAGGCTTAGCTCCACAATCTGTTGTCAGAAAAATCACTCTATTTCCCTCAGATTTTCATACTCCTGACACTGTCAGTTAAACATGACAGAAGATAGAATGCAGGCAACTCTGTGCCCCAGCCTAGCCACCATATGTGCTATCCTGGTTATTCACATCCAGGCTAGTCCCTCAGTGGGAATTCTGGTCATACCATATAGTGTGACTAATACCATCTCTCAGTTCGACAATACACCACACCAATGTACTAGTTTTGCTTTTTATTGAGCGGGATCTCACTATATAGTTCAGGCTCATGTCAAACTTATTATGTAGTCCAAGTTAGCCTTGAACTCATGGCAATCTTTCTGACTCAGCCTCTGAAGTGCTGGGATTACAAGCATGTGCCACAATGCCTGGTTAGAACCTCATGTTTTGAAATGCATTTTTTCACCTCCACACATAATGCAAACCACATGAGAGTGGTGAATGCACAATTAAATTCTGCTAAATAGGTCACAGCAAACTGAGGGCTGCTACAAAAAGAGGGCTCTGGTCTCTTAAGCCATAACCTCATCACATCTGGGAACAATCAGAAAACTACACGATGAGAAAGCAGGCATGTTTGTTCCAAGTTATTCTGTTGCTTTAAGTTAGTTTAGTGTTAATTTTAGAATTCCTCTACCATAAGGAATAGAATTCAGTAGAAAAAGATGTGATTCTGACTCAACCCAGCTGGTGGGATGTTTTTAAGGGTAATTTCCACTTTAGCTTTTTGACAGAAAAAAGAAGGCGAGGAAGGACTAAACATATAGAGAGTCAAAAAGCGCCTTTTGGAAAGCCACACCAGTTGCAGATGTCTACTGCCTATTGCAGAACTTGTGTGTCTCAACAGAACCAGACAGAGCAGGGTCCTGAATGGTGGCTTTCACTCATACTGAAATATGACCTGCCCTTCATGACAATATACAGGAAAGGAAGCTTATGGTTTTAAAACTCTACAAAAGTATTCACTAATAATTAAAAAGCAAAATCCATCTAGTCATGACATAATTTTTTAAAGGAAGTTGGGCAGATAAATTTCTATGTCTGTGGCATCAGGCAATAGCACGAATCTACTGGAAAGCTACTTGGAAAACCTTCAGAGACTCTTCTTCAGTTTCACTTACCAAATGGAAACACTGAGTGAGAACAATCTTCAAGGGAAACACACAGAAGACAGCTAAGTCAAGGAAGACCCATCACCTGGGAAGGCTGTATCTCAGGAGTGCACAGCACGAGGAAGGCCCTGAACTATCAGAACTGCTTACAATCCAGTGCAGAAGACAAAAGCAAGATAAGGAAGTACATCTGCTAGTATTACAAGGATCCAAAGGAGGATGCCAAGGTCCAGAAGAAAACAGGAAAAAGTACAAACAGCTAATAGAAGGTAGAGATTTTTTTTTTTCATACAACATCCTTTTCTTATTTGTTTTTTTAAAAATCAATGGAAAAAAATCAGTGGAAAAGGAAAGGTAGGAAGGTTACATTTATCTTAAATGTAACACCTGCTGCCCTCAAGGTGACATAGCCTACTAATGTCCAAGCAAGCACAAGCGGCTTTTCACTGAATACCCAGCTTAACCAAAGCCCTTTAAATGTAATTAGAACAATCTGAGGAGAGCAGACCTAGTGAAACAGATGAACCAGAATGATCTCTATGTTTCATTTTCCTAAAAGGTTTGGGAAAAAAGAACATCTATTAAATGATGCAAGATGCTCGAGTTGCTACCTCAGGGGTGTGACTGCCAAGACCCGACTGCTTGGTAACACATGACCTAACAGAGGGCAGCAATCTGCTTAGGGATAGGTATGGCTTCCATGTACAAAGGAGCTGTCTGTTCCTCAAGAGAAGCCAGAAAGCCAGACTTTCTGTGAAACCTAATATTTAAATAGCGGCAACTAGCTTGAGTTTTAAAAAATATTGTGAGGACAAACACCTATACCAGTGATGGAGCTTTCAATGACAAACACAGCCCACTATGGCACGTGGTTCACAACCACTAACCTGGATGCATATGGCCTGTTGGCTTCCCTAAACCAGGGGATATGTTCATCTTTGGAGTCAAAGGTCCTCAAGAAGATCCCATCCAAAGATGTCTGAGTGTAAAAGACAATAAGGGAAGCCCTGGAGGAACACTGACCAACTGCCACCTCATCCAAGAAGAAAGCTAACACTTCTATGATGTGACTGAGCTGCATTCACCTCTATTAGTTTATAATTAATTGCCTCACAACAAGGTAGCTTTTTACATAACACCACAGATGGGTCCTTTGAAATGCTTATGAAATGTGGTTCTTGCACAATGAGAACAATCAACTTCTTAGGCCAGCAGCTCAGACACAGAACAGTGTCTGTGTCTGTGGACAAACACACTGTCCGCTGTCCAGACATTTCTTCACACCTGATCTGGTGGCAGAGGTTCCTGGTGTCTGTGCAACTGGGTGACATTCTCACTTTGGCCACTGCTATGCAGTGTTGAGGATGCCAATCTGGTCTGTTGCCTACTTCTCTGTCATGCTGTGGTTTTGGATCAACTGAGCTCTCCTTGCTACAATCCCTGATCCATGATGAAGAAGCTATTATGTTACCTGGCCACAAAGCTGGCAGTCTTGTCAACGATGTTCCTAACCTCTGGAGGAGGGTAAATAATCCCCACCACTGGCTTGGAAGGGGTAGAATCCTCCTTTGAAGATGCTTCTTCTTCAGTCGGCTGTGAAAACAAGAAAAGGAAAGTCATGAAGTCCCTGGTTTGGGGCAGGATACCCCTCCAGGATACTGCTGAGAACAAACCTTGTTCCATATACTCCCTCAAGTTAGAACCCTCAACTTCAGAAAGACAGTTCTCTTAACTAGGTGGCACTTGCACAGGTTGCTCCAGGAAATAGGAAAAAGGGCAACCTGCCTGGCTCCCACCTACACTAGACTATTGCAATACAGTAGAAATCTGCATTTTTACCAAGTACCAGGGTGATTCAAATGTAGGGGTTCAGGCTACATTCTGAAAAAAATCATATTCCAGAATCCAGAGGTCTATGTTTCTCTTTACCCAGCACTGTGCCCACCCCCGAATATTTAATGATTGTTTGCTAAATAAAGAAGGCTGAGGTGTAGCTGGGTGGTAGTAGTGTGTTTAGTATGTGTAAAGCTCTAGGTTCAAAAAAGTGGAAATTCCTTGCCAGCAATTTCTTTTGCCTCAAATACCCTTTCTTTGTCCATTCCATAGTCTTAACCACTATTAAATGCACAATTGTCTTATGTAACTCCACTGGAATATCCAAAATCAATTGTCCTATAGTGTTCCATACTCTTCCAGTGCTAAGTGCTAGCAATTTGAACCCAAAGCCCCACACATGGTAGGCAAGTATTCTACCACTGAGCTATATCCCTACCCCTGAAAAAATAAACAAACACAAACAAAAAGTGTTCTGAGAGAGGACCTCACTAAGCTGCCCAATCTCACTGAAACCTATGATTCTCCTGTCTCAGCCTTCCAAGTAGCTAAGTTTACAGGTACATGACACCATGCCCAGCAAGCTCCCATATTCTACCTCAAAAGGTTCCTACTACTTTTATTCCTTTAAGTTTATTGGTACCGGGCTGGGGATCTAGCTCAGTGGTTCAGGTGTCTGCCTTGCAAGCGCAGGGCTGGGGGTTCAATCCCTGGTAACCACATACCACAAAAGTGGGCATGGAGACTTACGCCCACCAGCAATCAGTGCCACATACTACAGTGTTGGGCATGGTGGCTCACACCTGTAATCCCTGCACTTGGGAGGTAAAGGCAGGAGGATTACCGGGTTTGAGGCTGAGTTCAGGACCAGCCTGAACTACAAAGCGAGACCCTGTCTCAAAAAAAAAAAGTTTATTCGTACATTTTAGATAAACATGATGATTACATTCATCTTTGGGGATTTTTACCTGTACATGACATATCTTCATTCTCATTTTTTCCCCATTCCCTTACCTTCCCATTTACAAAAACTTCGTTTCCATTTTTTCCTTTTCTCATATTTTTTTCCTTCCCTTCTTTTCTCTCCCCACCTTCTTGAGCCTTTACTTTCTATTTCGTATAATCTATTACACATTTTGGTCCTCATTTACTTTTGCAGATTCTCACACCAGAGAAACTAGTCAATATTTACATGTGTGTCTTATTTACTTCATTTAGGAGTTATGACCACTATATGCATCCATTTAGCTGTAAATGTCTCTAATTTATCATCCTTTATGGCCGAGTAGTGCTCTATTCCATTAGAAGAAAAAGCACAGTATCTTTATCAAAAATATGGAATGCCTCATAAATCTGCATTTCACCCTTGCACAGGGCCCATGCTAATCTTTGTATCATTCCAATTTTTGTATAACTGCTGTTGAAGCAAGCACTAGTTCCCATATTCTTTATTTGTTTTGGGGTTTTTGTGGGGTTTTTTTGAGACAGGGTCTGGCTCTATAGTTCAGCCTGGTCCTAAACTCAGCAATCCTGCCTCTGCCTCCTGAGTGCAGGAATTACAGGCGTGAGCCACCATGCTCAGCACTGTTGTATGTGGTTACCAGGGATCAAATCTGGGCCCTTCTCTTGCAAGACAGGCGCCGGAACCACTGAGCTAACTCCCCGGCCCAGGCTCACATCTCTTAGACAAAGCTTTCCCACCTTAATGTTGTACTGTGCTGCTGCCCTCCCCTTCCCTTGCTGAACATCATGAGTTCACACTTCACCTTCAAGCTGTCCATCCCAAGTGCTCTTGTCAAACTCAAAAACGATTGTCTAGAGCCAGCAACAGCTGTCATCTGTGCATGAGTCCTTCTCAGAACTGTCCATTCAATTTCTCAGCTTCATTTTCACCTGTCTTTCCGTTCTGCTCACCACTCCTTCCTATTAACCTCCTGCCCTCTAACGCTGGGAGCTCCAAAAATTCTGTTCACAGTATCCACACGGTTCTCAGGTACTCACAACCAGGCCCTCCAATTCTCTTACCTTCTCCAGGCTGAACAACCCTGCCCAATCAAGGTCCCAGCTCACTCCTGAACTTTAGCTCTCTTAACTTCATGAACCACTTCACACTCATAAAGGCCAGAAACCCAGGCCTTCTTAATTCAATGCTAAAGATATTTGATAAGCACAAACTGGGCTCTGATACTTTTCTGTTTTGTTTTGGGGACAGGGTCTGGCTTTGTAGCTCAGGTTGGCCTTGAATTCAGTAGGTGGTCTAGGCTGTCCTCATCCTGCCGTAGCCTCTCAAGTGCTGAGATTATAGGTGTATGCCTCCATGCCCAGTCCAGATACTTTTCTAAGCTCTTCAAATGTATTAACTCTTATAACCTTTATCCAAGTCTGTGAGGTAATTACCCTCAAGTTACAGATGAGAGAATTTAATTGACAGAATCAGGATTCCAATACACATGGCCGCCGAAGAGCCTGTGCTACTCACCATTTTGTGACAAGAACTTGACGATCTCCTTGCCCTATCCAAACCTAGCTCTGTGCATCTTCTGAATGCAGAGACTGGTTCCCATCCTAGCAACTCTCCACATCACTTCCTGCCCAATTTCTCAAATGCATATATCACAATCTAGAAAAGCTTCCATTCCTCTCAGTTACAAGTTTAAATTTTATAACCGCATCTGCTACCATTCTCCTAATCCTGTACTTTAACTGCAGTTGATTATTTACCCATCACCAGAGAGAGGTTTTTTTTTTTTTTGAGACAGGGTCTCGCTGTGGCCCTGAGCTCAACCTCAAACTCACAATCACAATCAAAGCAATCCTCCTGCCTCTGCCTCCCAAGTGCTGGGATTACAGGTACTGTGGTATGTGGTACTGGTTGCTGCTGGGCATGAGTCTCCACACTCAGTATTGTATGTGGTTAACCGGGGATCGAACCCGGGTCCTAGAGTTTGCAAGGGGGATCAAACCCAGGTCTTGAGTTTGCAAGACAGGCGCCAGAACCACTGAGCTAAATCCCCAGCCGGTGATCACGATCTCTCTCGTTTCTGTACTGATTAGTTACTATTTTCCCCTGGTGACTAGGAAAAGGCCAGGGACACACAGACGTTTGAATATTTGTGTAAAGGGCACAGCAAGTTCCCTTGCTGATATGCCTCTTCTATCATGTTCCTTGCTGCACTGTCATAGCTTTGCTGTATGCTGAATTCAAGGCAGTGACTAGCATACAGTGCAAATGTTAGAATGAATAGAGTACCATTTCCCTTCCCCAATCACCCTTCTGAAGAACTATTCACCCTCCTAAAAGTTTATCTCTCAGTTCTATGGGTCTCTTTCACCTTGATCATTAGGTCTCCTTACTGATATTTTTATGGCTCATACCACACCACTGAAATTATTTATGCATATTTCCCCCATTACCTGATTGAGAGTTTTTAAAGAGCTGACACTATCATTTACTTATATGCTGTCTGGAGCATAGAAGCATTTATGAGTACTTCTGCCTGCCCCTCTTATTACTGGTTTAGGAGCTCTCCCTAAGGTAGAGGATTGCATCCATTCATTTTGGATGGACCCTGGCCAGATGTCTGGGTTAGGGTAAACACCAGAGAGACGCTGGCTGAGACTGTCGGACAAAGACTGGGGCGGCGGGCCCAAGAGCCATAGGCTGACGGAAAGAATGGATCGATGCTTCTCACATTTTAATGAATCACCTTGGGATCTTGTTAAAAAGCAGATTCCTACTTAGATCTAGACTGGACTCTATATTTCTAATAACCTCCCGGCATGATGCCTTGGTTGGTTGGCCCACTTGGATCTACCTGGCACCGCTATTCAGCGGGTTCGCCTAGCTACCGTGGGACGCGCTGCCTCCTGGGACTTGGAGTTCTCCCAGCACTCCACAGCTGCGGCACCACACCGCAGGACTGAGCGCTAGAGCGGGAGGGGAGGCCTCGGCCTAAGCCCAGGCTGCCGGTCGAGGAGCAGAGGACGCGCGGTACCTGTTTGGGCTCGGTGACCACCGGCGGCGGCGGAGGTACCGCCTGCACGGGTCCGGCCGGCATGACTGCGACGCTCAGGGCTGCCAGCCCGCCTGAGTGTAGATCAGCACTGCTACGAGAAGAGACTCTCCACACGAGAGATACGACGAGCTCTCAAGATGGCGGCCGCCGAGCGAGACCTGGCGGCGGAGACAGACTGACGAACTTCCGGTTCCGCCCTCTCGTCGTGGCGTGTTTCCCCGCCCCTTCCCCCGGCAAGGCTGTGCCACGCCGTTGTCATGGCAGCAACGTGAGAGCTGGACTACGCGTTTCAGAGGATCCTCCAAGTTGCGGGAGCTCCGCGGGCAGTTTCTTGTGCCCGCCCGCCACTGAAGCTGGGGCGGCGACGCCGGAGGCAGGTGAGATGTTCTCCTTGTCCGACGCCACAGCGCTCCGCTTTATACCACAGACCGGTCCCTCTGACCTGAACTTCTGAGTTCTCTCCATTGACTTCTTACTTGGGACAGTCCCTTCCCCTTAGGCCCACAACCTCAAAGTCCCACCTTTCAGACTTGATGGCCTCAATTCCCACGTCTGTTTTCCGTGAGCCTGCTTTTTCTGGATTCCACCCCTCTCAAATTGGACTGCTTCCTGAGGCCCGGGTCTTGACTCCAACAGATGTTGTCTGCAGAACGTGCCTCTCACTTGCCTGGGCTAGGCTCAAGCGTCTGCAATGGCTCTAAGTACCGTTACTCTTCATTAATAACAACAGTAGCTTAAACCCAGTGCAGTGCGGATGGAGGGAAGTGGGGGAGTCTTCGGGGAGAAATTATATCACCGCCCCACTTCCCTGGTACAGAAACTGAAGCACAAGTAGGGTTTCCAAGCTGATTTCGCTCCCTTCAGAACTGAGGGGAGAGAAGATAGGAAGGGAAGGACAGGATCTCAGCAGAGTGAGAAGCAGGTGGAAGTTCTAGGGTACTTCTGGGAAGTGAGGGGCCAAAGAAGATAGCTAGGATGTACTGAACATTTACTGAGAGCCAGACCATGTGTCAGACACTACATCATAAATGATTCCTATTTACAGACAGTTGTGAAGTTCAGAGTTCGTAGGGTGGGAATCTGAACTCAGGCAAGTTTTCTTGACTGGTGCAGATGGTTATTTTGTCTTCAGGCCCTGCAGTGTCCCCAGGGATTCACCCAATTAGCAATCACAGGTCACAGAATGACAATTGCCGTTGGTGGTGGTTTTAGCAGATGCATCCATTCTTTGAGCTGCACGTGGACACATGTGTTTCAAAATATTACAAAGATAGCCAGGTGTAGTGGCACCAATGGTAATTTCAGCAGAGTAATTTCAGCACTCTGGGTGGCGAGGCAGGAGGATTACCAGTTTGAGATCAGCCTAGACAAGTTAGTGAGACTTTGTCTGAAAATCTGAAACAAATAAAAAGGGCTAGGGATGTAACTCAGTGTGAAGAAAGAAAAGATGAAAGGAAGGAGAAAAAGAGGAAAGGAACTGGGTGTGATGGGCATTCCCATAATCCCAGCACTCAGGAGGCTGAGGCAGGAAGATCACGGATAGTTGGAGGCCAGCCTGGACTACATAGTGAGTTCAGGGCCAGCCTGAACTACATAACGAGGCCCTATTTCAAAAAACCAAAAGCCAAAAAAACCCCCAAAAAACAAAAAGAAAAAAGCAACAGTAAAGAAACCATTGAACAAATTAAAATGACTCTGAAGGCCCGAGATTTAGTTCAGTGGTTAGGTGCTGGTATTTGCCTGGCAAGCACAAGATCTCAAGTTCGCTCCCCAGAACCATATACCACAGTGCCAAGCATAGTGGTTCACACCTGTAATGCCAGCACTCAGGAGGCAGAGGCAGAAGGACTGCTGTGAGTTCAAGGCCAACCTAGACTACATAGTGAGTTCAGGGCCAGCCTGAACTATAAAGCGAGGACCTGTCTTAAAAACCAAAAAATTGGGCCGGGGAGTTAGCTCAGTGGTTCCGGCGCCTGTCTTGCAAGCGCAAGGGCCCAGGTTCGATTCCCCGGTAACCACATAACAATACTGGGTGTGGAGACCCACACCCAGCAGCAACCAGTACCACATACCACAGTGCCGGGCGTGGTGGCTCACGCCTGTAATCCCAGCACTCGGGAGGCAGAGGCAGGAGGAT
>PVIR01021231.1:0-29644 GCA_004026965.1 Petromus typicus
CACACACACACACACACACACACACACATATACACACAATCGTAAGGTCACACCAATGTCTCATTTCTAACTCAGTGCTCCAGATAGCATTCTGGCATCCTAGTTTTCTCTACTTCTATCTTTGCAACTACCATCTCAGACAAGAAGAAACCTGGCTCTCATAATTCTTTTTTTTTTTAGGTTTTTTAGAAAGGGTCTCGCTTTGTAGTTCAGGCTGGCCCTGAGCTCAGCCTCCAACTCACATCACAGCAATCCTCCTGCCTCTGCCTCCCAAGTGCTGGGATTACAGGCATGAGCCACCACGCCCGGCACTGTGGTATGTGGTACTGGTTGCTGCTGGGCGTGAGTCTCCACACCCAATATGGTATGTGGTTACTGAGGATTGAACCTGGGTCCTTGCGCTTGCAAGACAGGCGCCGGAACCACTGAGCTAAATCCCCGGCCCTGCTCTTATAATTCTTAACATTTATTTGACTAGTCTCTCTGTATGTAATTAACCTCTTATTGGCTATCTTCCATCCCCCACATAGACTTACTCTCCTCTCCTTGTATTGAGAGCATTACCCCTACCCCATGTATATAATCTCACCTTCTTAAAGGTTCCTATTTCATGTACTTCGAACTCCTTCAAGAATATTCTCCAAACCTGCTCAGACTTTGATATCCCATATTGCTCTGATCCTCTACTCAGACGGACGCTCTCCTACTCCTCTCAGGCTCTGACACTTTACATTTAACAATGACACATAATGCCATTGTTATCCATGTGTCACCACTGACACACTGCAATGAGAGAACTCTGTGTATGAACTCCTCCTCAATCTGCCTCAATATATTCACATCATGTTGTAATCATACACAGATGCTATCCGTGGGGGCCAAGAGCCATATTTTCTCTTCATTCTCTTAGCTTGTTCCAGTCTGAATATCTCTGGTACTAGGACCAACAGACTCTCCTCCATACCAAGCGATACTCCCTCAGATACTAAACTCATCCTGCTTTGATTCTGATACCCTGCAAAAACATACCCTCCAATGCAAACATGTTCCTCACTCTCACAATTACAAGAACCCAAGTGGATACCCTCCTCACTCCATCATGTTCTGACATCTTACTCCTCTTTATAGGGCAGGGCTCTGCCTCCCAACGCTCCACCTAGGGTGGACAAGGACATTGTCTGGTCCTACTTGATAAGTTTTAGTGTTGAGTTATTCAGAAAGGGAAAAGAAAAGTATGGAAAAACAAGTGGCAATTAAAAAAATAATGTCAGTAAATAAACTATGTTAAGTATCTTTAACTGGAGTTAATTTAAATAACCATTTATAAAACTATAGACATCAGTTATCATCAGTGAGGGGCTGGTTTCAGGCCCACTACAGATAGTACCTGCAGACAACCAAGTCTCCTATATAAAATGGCATAGCATTTGTATACAGTTTGTGTATACCCTCTTGTGTACTTCAACTATTTCTAGATTACTAATAATACCTGATACAAAATGAATACTACGCAAATACTTGCTATAGTCTACTATTTAGAAAATGATGAGAAAAGTAAAGATCATTTTTCCTCCAATTTTTTACCCTACGGTTGGTTGAATCTATGAATAAAATGTCTATAATGGCACAGAGGGTCAACACATTTTTTTCCAATTAAATAGTGTTTAAGTCCTTCTAAATTTTAAAAACTCAATTGAAAGTTATAATACAAAAGAAAGACAAGTTCTTTGAGCTAAACATGCTTTTTACTTACAGGTATCTTATAAGTGGATTTGGGTTTAGGAAAACCTAAATAATTTTTAAGAACTACTGTTTTATTGAATTAAAAAATACAGTTGTTCTAAATACTAGAACAAAACATTACTTAAAAATTCAGACTAAGTGATTTTGTAGTTTATTTAGTTCTAGTACACTTATCCACAGATACAAGTCTGCCTGGTTCCTGGTTTCTATGAGGAAGGATGCTCACTAACATAATCTGTGTCTCTCTTCTCTCTGACAACTGAAGTAACTTATTTGATGATTTTGGAATGAGTAACTGAGCAGACAGAGCTAACTCAGTTCTGTTGCTCTCACCCTTGGGAGGCAGCCATCTAGGGAAAACAAAATTTCATACAGATCACATTAAGCTGATTTTCTGTATGATGCCTAGGACTGGGTAGGTAGGTCTGTATGTACTAGCCCACATGAATATTGCTCTCTAAATTGGCCTCTATTAGTAACAATGGCATTTTGGTTTCTATCTTGCTTGGTTTTACTTCTCAAGTTGTTGAATTATTAGGAAGAAAACTTTGAGAGAACTTTGGCAATACAATGTCTTAATTAAAATACTGAAGTGATGACTGTTTATTTTCCCAGTTTTGACTAAAGAGGGCTGCTTCAGATGAGCTGCTTAAAACTATTGCAAGAAAAAAAAACAAAAACAAAAACAAAAAAACCCCTCAAACCTGAACCAACAACAGATGTTCCAAATTAAAATAAACTGGCTTATCTGATCATACTTATTAACTATTAAAAAAATTCAAAGGCTAATAATTTCCTCCTTCTAGAGATCATAATTTATACTTCTAGTCCTACTGCCTACTCTGTCTGTACTCCAATGATAAAACAATGCTGAACATTTACAGAATATATCACTATTTTCACTTAGACGTTCCCTATACCCTACTTTCCTGCTACATCTTTTAACTCAGAGTTCAGCAAACCAAGGGCTGCAAACCAAATCTTCCTATTTTTGAAAATAAATTTTATTGGAAGATAGTCACGCTCACTCATTTACAGACTGCTTTTGCACTACAGAAGCAGAGAATATAGCTGCAAGACTTCATTCCCAATATATCCCTTGGGAGTTAATATGGGGGAGAATATGAACTGCAAAAATATTATATTCTGCTTCCTTATAATGTGTCTAGGACTGGATGGCTAAGTGAGCCCATGCCTGCCCACTCAACTATGCCTCTAGTCTAACATATTCACTAACCATCCCCCATGAGAGAGTTTCTCATCCTTGCTTTTCACTCGGAAGCCTAGCCTTTTTGGATTTGTTAAATCAAAATCATTTCCTCCTGTCCTATTATATTGTACTAAGTCTAATACTCAGCATGTCTAGTCATTATTAGTTTTTTTAAAAAGCAAATTCCAAATCCAAAGCTAGTGTAAACAGTAAGTTTTTGGTCCAATCAACACTTCTTGCTTTTCTCAAAACACAGCTCCTATGGAAAAGTCACAATTTTGGTGAAATACTTTGAAAGAAGTTTTTGATTTTTTTTTTAAATTTTTTGGTCTTGCAGTATCAGGGATCAAATTCTAGCCCTTCTGGCCTTTGTGCTTGCGTGGCAGGGGCGATACCACTGAGCTAAATCCCCAGCTCTGCTCTTCAGTTTTCACAAAGGACATAAAACTAGTACTGACAGCATTCTGATAGTTGGCCCTAGTGGAATAATGTTTTAAGTCTTTTCTTTTTTTGGTAGCCAACCCTCCTTATCATTCTGCCTCACTGGAGAGCTTCTTGTAAAAGAGCTTTCTGGTACTTCTGCAGAATCGTATCTGATAGGTTAACTTTAAGGAGGGGACTGCAGCATAAAGAGATACAACTTCCTTTTGTTTTTATTTGTCCCAGCTCTTCAATGCAACTGTACCATTAAAAAGCTAGTATTGAGAATCAAGTCATGTCATATTCTGGGTCAAACTCTCAATGTTGAATGCGATGATGATGTGTATTCATAATGTACCATTAAAGATTAAAAAAAAAAAGCTAGTATTCTGATAACTGATTCTTAAAGTCTACTTGCCAATTCAGAATTTATGAAGCAATACAGAATTGTATATGAATGGACTGGCACATAGTATAGGGGTCAAGATATGCAATGATTTACTGACAAAAGTAAATTAGTTTTTAAATTGTTTAAAATGCATATCACACCAATGCAACACATAACATATCTTACTGATTAGTTTGACTGGATATACTTTTTAAGTCCAAAAGATAAATCTGGAGCTTACATCTTTGTGATTCAATGACTATCCTATTTCCAATATATTAAGTCTCAGCTCAAATTTAGTACATAGACAAACCACAGATATCACTGATTCAAAAAAGCATTCTCCATCTTAGTACTGTGAATTGTATCTCCTAGCTAAAAAACAAATAAATATAAAAACAGCTCCTCCCCACAACTGGTGATCGAGCCCAGGGCCTTTTGCATGCAAGGCACACACTCTACCTCTGAGCTACTCAGCTGTTTTTGAGACAGAGCCTGGCTAAACTGCCCAGGCTGGCCTATCTCAGCTTCCCAAGTAGCTGGGATTACATGTATATGTTGCCAAATCGGAGGAAACATGATTCCTAAACAAGTAATCAACCAGAAATGTAAACTTGAACACATTTTAATAATTGCTCTTAAAATTACTAAAATATGATTCTTATCTCCATTTCTGCTAAAATTCATCTAACTGATCACCTAGAACCTCCAGTGTTTACCAAACAATGTATACTTCACTGTTCCACCTAGGTACTTGATATCTCAACATCTAAGGATCATTCTTACTGTAAAGATTTTTTTCTCTTAGATATGGTGAAAGTACTCATTTCTCATTTTCTTCTTAGTCAAAGGCCTTATTTTTGAGTATAAAAGTTCATTATTTTTCCTTTTTCTTCTTTCTCTATAGAAGGATTTAAATATTTGTTTAGGTTATGGTACTGAATCCTCCTTTCCCCAGTTATACTATCCCTTAAATCCCAAGGCAATCTTAACCATTTCCATAGATTTAAATGTCATCCTTAAGCTAATAATTTTCTAATTTATATCTTCAGCCTCAAAACTATTCCTTTATAAATAGTTTGTCACTTTTCATTGAGAGAAACAAAAATAGCAAATGTCTGATGACAGATATTGACTTAAATTTCACAGATTTCTATCTGTAAAAGATAAAAAGCTATACTTTTTCCATTTACTCCTTTCTATCATTTATAAAGGTAAGTTCTTTGTCTCTAAAAAGTTGATTATTTAAATCTGAAGACTTCTTACAGGTAACTTCCAAAGGAAAAGCTACTTTTAATATGTACACCTTGCTCACAACCATCAGAAAGGAACTGGACAATTTAA
The DNA here is from genome assembly GCA_004026965.1 of Petromus typicus. Taxonomy (NCBI): domain Eukaryota; kingdom Metazoa; phylum Chordata; class Mammalia; order Rodentia; family Petromuridae; genus Petromus; species Petromus typicus. The sequence continues at coordinate 5,106 of PVIR01021231.1, forward strand.
GTTAACGGAAAATGTCTGTTTTTCAATAAGTACTACTTTAGAAAAGACTTTACAATGAAGTTAAATTTTTAAGGTGACTGAGGATGCAGTGTAGATGATGTGACTAAAAGGACACTCAAAAATTTGGAGGGATAGGCATTTTTTTAAAAAGCACATGAAAAAGACCCAATTGTTTGTTAGAAGAAGAAATTAGACAAAAAGAGGAGATACAAGCAACAGACTGATAGACTCTAATCAGTTAGTTGAACATGGTCATGACTTTTTAATTGATGAAAAAAATAAGAGACATCAAAACAACTATTTCAAACAATTTATAGTACATTTTAAGTTACATGAGAAAACAGTACAATCAGCACTACAGATATTGATATCTGAATTTGCCCTCACACTAACTGAATCAAAACACCAAAACCATGTGATATTGAAAGAAGAGTAATAACTTGGCAAAGGCTTAAAAATTTTAAAAAGTAAATTTAGTTAAAAAGCATGCATAAGCTAGGATAGGACTACTTACGTGGGAAAACTATATGAAAGGAAAGGGAATTATATATAGAAAAATGATTCCTCATTACAAGATTTATTTTCTAACAAACGTAAAAATTCTTAATATTTTTTATTAGATTTAATTAAGGATATTGCTATTCTTCAAATGCAAAGATAGCATTATTTTTTTATTTTCTAGCACTTGCCGTAGGTTGCTCTGGGACATTCACTTTTTCTTATCCATCTTCTATCATGAATCAAAACTTTTGCAAGTATTACTGTATCACAGATTCAGTTTAGGGACAGAGTTTTCAAGTTCTGGACCAATAACTTTAGTGCTGTTATGTATCAGCAATGAGTATTAGTTACATACACAGATGAGCCTTAACTTACCACATAGTTATGTCCTGACCATAGCTTAGCCTTCAGTGTGCTTACAAGGCTTACTTTACCCTATAGTTGAACAAATCATAAATCACAAAGTCTGGTCTGTAGTAATGGGTTGAATATTTAACATAATATACTAAATAAATGTAGAGTATGAATTGTTTACCTTCATAAATAGATAACTGACTGGGATCTATGATTGACTGCTATTGCCTGGCATCTCGAAAATATCATACCATATATGACTAGCCAGAGAAAAGATCAAAATTAAAACTTTGAACTATGTCTGCTCAATATATGTCATTTGTACATCATTATAACAGAAAAAAATCTTAAGTTGGACAGTCACAAGTAAGGGGATATCTGTATACCAAAGGAATGAATACTATTCAAAAGAAAAATATAAATACTACAAACACACAAAGTTAGAGGTTTCAATTACAGTTTTTTTGAGACAGGGTCTCTCTTTGTAGTTAAGGCGGGCCCTGAACTCACCGTGTAGCCCAGGCTAGCCCTGAACTCAAGGCAACCCTCCTACTTCTGCTTCCCAAAGTATTAGACTGGTGGTGGTCAACTTATATCATGTGTGCTGCTGTAGACAGCAGAGCTCCTCAGTTGGCATGTGAACCAACCCGTACCAGCACTGCTCCAGCAGCCAAGCATCAGGTAACAGTGTACATAGGGACAGTGAACATGTTTGGAAAGCAGTAGCAGCACCAAGTAATGACTTTACAAGCTGTAAATCAATAGCAGTGATTCATCTGAGCTTTTGCATGGCAGTCAATATTCAAGTTTAATTGCAGTATTGGCATTTTTCAATAAAAATGTGGGTTTTGGGTTGCAATTTGGACACCCTGGTCTTCTAAAAGGTTTACCATCACTGGACTAGACGATAAAGAAGAGCCGACATATCTTGCAACTCCTCACACGGCTGCAGCAGATGGCCTGCTGGAAATCAGAAAAGTCAAGAAAGTAGCGTCACACAACAGCAACTTATGTACACAGCTCAACAGGGAGGATAGCACTCTAGTAATCAGCCTAGGGAAGCTACACGGGCACAAAGAGATTTCTACATGGATTAATGTTAAAATGATAACCATATACTAGTAAGGCTACATTATGTTTATCTGCAGCCAATATCTAACGGACGCAAAAATACAAATTTGCATCCTGTTTGGTCTCAAAGATGGTAGACTTATACTCTTTCAAATATATAGTAATCCACAAGTATGCAGAATTTCAAAGTTTACATGTAAAACTCATTGATATGCCTATTTTACAAAGAAAGCTGGAGATATGTCAACCATTTGTTATAGTTTATATCTAGATATCCCTTCAAAGCCTCAGGCAGTCATAGGGTTTTTCAAAGCTGGCTGGATCTAGAGTGTGATACTGAGTTCAATGGTGTGTGGAACTAAATGAGTCCATCGATTGGTTTAGAACAGTTCTGTGTGTAAATAATGGGAAGGCCCACCCTGGGTATGGGTAGCACCATCCAAACAGCTGGTAGTCTGGATGACATAAAAGGGAAAGGGCAGGTTCCTTAGTTGCTTTCTGCCTCCTACCTGCTTCTGTCATGGACTATTTCTCCTCCATGATGCCCCATCTTCCATGCCACACTATCTTGAAGTCAGCTTACTACAGACTGAAATCAAGCTGCCAGCCAAAGTAAATCTTCTTTTAACTTGTGTCAGGTACTTTGTCTCAGCAATGACATAAATAACCAAGATACCACCCAGCTATTTATAAGTGCCACAAATTCCATTTGTTTTATACATGCCTTTAGATGAGATCACAATTTATATCGGTTTTGTTTTGTTTTATTTTTAAGTTTTTTGAGACAGGGTCTTTGTAGTTAAGGTGGGCACTGATCTCACCTTGTAGCCCAGGCTAGCCCTGAACTCAAGGCAACCCTCCTACCTCTGCTTCCTGAGGGCTGGAATTACAGGTGTGAACCACCACACCCAGCATTGTGATATGTGCTTACCAGGGATGAAACTTGGGACCTTGCGCTTCCTAAGCAGGTGCTAGAACCACTGAGCTAAATCTCCAGCTCCACAATTTACATCTTTAAGGAATAATATAGTTGCTAGTGCTTGGAAAAAATGTATAGCCAAAGTTTTTGACAGTTGATTCATCCATCTCAGTATCCATCAGTCCAGACAGGCAGTGGTAAGTCATGGGAGAAGTTAGTGTAAAACAAGAGAACAGAAGGCGAGAAATAGCCAGAAAGAAGAATCAAGTTGATTAACAGGAAGACTAAACTGAGTAAACAGATACCAACAAGTATACAGCTTAGAAGCAGATCTAATTTGATACAGATTTTTAAAAAATGAACTAAAACTAGTTTCTTATATTCAGTTACTACAAAGTCAAAAGATTCAAGGTATATTTCCATAAACTGAATATTAATTACAAAGAAGTAAATAACTTTCAAGGAGAAATATACCTTAATTTTCAAAGCTGACATCTTTGGGACAAACCAACATCAAGAGCCTGAAGATAACGATGTACTGAGAAAAATAGAGTATCTTTTCAAGTAGTATTCCTGCCAAGTGTGTAGTCAATCTAATGATAAAATAAATTCAAACTGAGAGACAGCCTACAAAATAATGGTCACGTACTTTTTAAAAAAGTGTCGAGGTCGGTAAACAGGGTAACACAGTATTCCCAATCAAAAACAAAAAAGCTAAAGATGACCAAATGCAGTGCATAGTCCTAGAGTAGATCATAAACTAGGAGTAGGGTGAGAAGATTTTAGAGGAAATAAATGAACAGAAAAAAATTGACTATGGATTACAAATTACATAGTAATATTATGTCAGTATTAAATCTGGTTTTAATCTCCTACACTGGCTAGATAAAACACGTCCTTATTAGAAAATACACAGTGAAAAAGATAAGAGTAAACAGGAATGATGTCTTCGAATTACTCCCAAATTATTCAGAAACATGCAGATGGATATAGGGGAAGAATGATAAAGCAAATATAAAAAATATAAAACAATGTAGGTTACGGTGAATGTAGGTAAGGGACTACAGAAATTCCTAGCAGTTTTCCATTGTTTTAAGGCAAAAATTATATCAGAAAAAATTTTAAATGGCCTAACAAAATAACTTTTTAAAACAAGTTGGTTTATCTCTAATAGGCCATAGAAAGCCAGACACTTAAAAATGTACTAATGTTTCATTTATTGTCAACTTATTTTTATGATTCATCAGAACCTAGTTATATTATATTTTCCATAAGGCCCATAACTGTATCTATTATTGCTCAATATCAGTTTTGAGTACTATTATTTACTATGCAATAGGCACTCAAACAGTTGTAAAATGGACACACTCAAAATTACAGCACAGTTCAGGGTTACAGAAAAACTAAAATTATCAAAAGCACTACATTATAAATTGAGCTACAAAACAGGAAAAAAAGAGCTTACAGGTCAACTCTCCAAAGAAAGCAAAAAACAAGAATGAATAAGAAAAGTAGTCAAAACTCTAAGGCAAAGAGACAGGTTCCACAATTATGGAATTTTTATATGGAGTCATTTCACATTTTAAACTAAGTGCTGTATAAACAGTCACTAACAACTAAAATATTCTTCCCTGTTAACTTTCAAGAATAATTTCTAAAAAATGAATCTGAATAAACAGGTAAGCTAAGAACTGAGATTCAAAATTTCACTAGGGTTTCAGTAATAATTTGCTGTAAAATCCCAAAATGCTACCTATAATTTCCATATATCACTTAAAAGTAAGACTTTTGGATAATTTTCTTCCAGAAAAGCAAAAAAGATGATACTTCACAAAAATGATTCCATGCAGTAAGAACACTGAATATTCAATACAGAAGTATACATGCACTTATGCAGTCACACATGTACAGATACACAAAGGGAAAGGAAAAGAACATGGCTGTTCTGTAAATATGTTTACAAAGTATAAATGTGAGCATACTCATAGCAAAGATGACTTAAAATAATTATACAAACTACTTTTAATCCCAAATTATATCATACACACGGCAGGATACCGAAAAAAAATCTCACAATCAACAAGTATACACCCTGTTTAAAAGGGTTTTATTATGATATGGATCTTAGTAGGCCTGTGACTGGGATTATGAGAAAAAATTCTCAAATATGGCTAATACCCAGGAAAAAAATGTATTTTAAACGTACAGTACTGTACAGTGGTGTATATTAAAATACAACAGATTTTATATTAGACATACAGAATAAACTCAATTTTCAATGTCTTCCAATACTACTTATATAGTATTTAAGTAGGTAATACAAAAAGATCATCTAGCTCCATTTTCCATCGAATTCAATTACTTGTTTCATCTAATTAAAATATAACTTTTCAAATAAATAAATTTTTGATAGTTATACTTAATATATCTAAATAAACAGAACAAAAATATTATAAAACAAAAGTTGATCAGACATCCTCAAATTATTGTGCATCTTGGCAAAATTTTACATAGTAACATCACGAGCCAGTATTTACCTAATTATATCTGAATGAACGCAAGAATTTCTAAATAGGTTTTGCAGAGGAGATCTTTACCTAACAAATTACAAAAATGGGTCCATTTTGCATTCAAGGAGCGTAAATATTAAATAGTTGGGATAAATGCTGTGAAGCTTTAAAAAAATATTAGCTAAAGTCACTTATGAATACTTAACACCTTTTCTCATAACTTTTACCTAAACAAGGTCACAAATTATTTTATGAAGGTAAAACAGTAAGTTACATGAGCATTGCTTAAACGCCCTTAACGGGAGCAATCTTGCTTCTTGTACGTTTTTTTTTTTTTTTTTTTTCTTCTAGTCATCGTATATGTCGGGTACGTTTTCGAATTGAAGTTCTTACAGGTTTGATCTACTACGACCTGCTTGTCACTAATAAAAACAAGAAAAATCTTCAGGCGCTAACCAAACAAAACTGAGAGGGGTGGGGCAGGTGAAGGGGCGCGAGGTGGCGCCAAGAAAAGAGGAAAACAAGGTAAAGAGAGTGGTTTCCTTAAGGCTCAAGGTTACTTCCCAACTCCAAATGCCAACTCACTGGCCAGCAGAGAAAGCTGATGCCACCGTCCACTCCTTACACAATCTTAATTTCCACCTCTTCCCAAGAACAACCGCCTTCCAAAACAAACACGCACACGACGCCCAGCCAGTGCCTCGTCTGAGCCCCGCCGTGCCCACTAAACCGACCTGCTGGATAAGCGCTGCTGGCGGACTTCTCATCCGGATAAAGAAGACAGCAAGCGCGAGAGAGACTGCAGCAAGGCGGGGATCCCCACCATCTCCCGCCACACCGAACGACCCAGTAAGAGCCCCAAGTCCAGAAGTTTGAAGCAGAACGAGTCAGTTTCCACCAGAAACGAAGACGGGATTGCAACTAAACGGGGATGAGCGGTGGGGAGGGCGAAGAGTGCAGGGAAGGGTCCATCACATGACAGTGGAAGGGGACCACAGTCATCGGGGCGTCCGCTGGCCGGGGAAGGGAGGGTGCCGTTGCCGTGGCAAACCCCCCCCCCCCCCGTCCAGACTTCCAAAGAGGGAGGAAGAACTTCAAATCCCAACCGTCAGCGCTCGAGCGGCTCCTTCTTAAAGGGGTACACACTACTACGCCGCCGCCGCCGCCGAGCGCGAGAGGGCAGAGTTGGGCGCCCCCCGCCCCTCGGGCGACGCCCCCCGCCGCCGCTCGCCAGCGGGCTCACCCGCGGACCCGGCCGGCCAGCGCCGCGGCGTCCCCCGGGCGCGGTCCCCGGAGCTCGGCCGCGTCCGCCGGCCCAGCCCCCGGCGGGGAGAAGGGGGTGTGTGTGCGCCCGGCGGGGGCGCGGACCTGGCCGCCTTCCTCCCGCCGCCGGCCGCCGGCTCGGCTCGGCTCGGCTCGGCTCCGCTCCGCCGGCCGCTCCCTCCCTCCCGACGGGCAGCCGCGGACACCGCGGAGTTGGGGCTCGGCGAGCGGCCGGCCGGCTCCGCGGGGGCTCAGGAGCGGGTCGGCACCAACAGTTCCGGCGGAGCCCCCGAGCCGAGCGGGCAGGCGCCCGAGCACGGACCGCGCCGGCAGGGAGTCCCCGAGACAAAAGGCGAGCGCCGGGCCGCCGCGCCGCAGCCGCTCCCGCCTCGCTGCCCCGCGGACCGACCCGAGCCGGAGCTGAACTGAACCCTCAGCCACAAACTCCTCGGGCTGCGGCAGCCGCCGCCGCGCGCAGCCCGGGCCCCGGCCCGTGTCTCTCTTACCTACACAGTGCATGAGGCGGTGGCGCCAGGAGTCGAGTTCCCGCCGGAATCCTCTCCTCTCCGCCGCGCACCGAGGGCTCCGGCACTGAGCGGCGGCGGCGGCAGCAGCGGCGGCGGCGGCAGCGGCCATTCTCTCTCTTCCCTTGTCCATCTGCGTCCCGCGTCACGCGCCCTCATTTACATACGAGCGGCGCAGGCACGAGGCAGGGGCGCGAGCCCTCGGCGCGAGCCCCGGAGCGCGCGCCCCCCGGAGGGGGGTTGATTGACACGTGTCACTACCTTCCCTCGGTCCTTCCCTCCCCCTCCCACCGCTCCCTCAGGGGGAGGCGGGGAGGGAGCGCGAGGCGAAGGAAGCAACCTGCCGCTTCCGCTGACCCCGCCTCCCCATCCTCTCCCTCTCCTCCCTCCCCCCGGAGTTTACTCTTGCGAGCCATACTGCTCTCGCCGCCCGCGAAAACCCTGAGCGGGAGCGAAAGACCCGGAGCCCAGCCAGGAACCCGCGTGCTAACAGCGCACTGGCAAATGCTTCTCTTCTGCTTTAGCGACGGGCTCTGCCCGCCCGCAAACTTCACTTCCCAAGCAGCTTTGCGCCCCAGTCCCCAAGCAGACCACAGAGGTGTGGCGCAGTGCATGCCGGGCATTGTAGTTTAGCAGAGGAGAGCATTCGCCGGTCTTCTCCACAAGTTCTGTGAGGTGCTCGGGATGGCCTTGGACTGTGTGCTGTCAGTCTTGCCCCAGCTTCTTTAGGTTCCGCGATAGAAGAGCCGTAAGAATGCAAGCCGTACGAGTTGTTGGCATCTTGCAGGTTCAGGGTTCGCTTCATGTTTTAAGCGCTGGAAACTTTTCTAGGTCTCTGTCATCTCTCCATTCCCCTAGGAAAGAGCGAGTCAGTCGTTCCGCTGCATCTGAGGCAATTGCCTAACATTTAGGGAACCTACAGCCTCTTCAGTTTGTCAGGCGAAGAGATCTCGGAAAGCGAAAAAATTGACGAGAATTAGGGAAAAGATGAGCTTTTCGTATGGCCTTGGGTGTAGCAGACTGAAAATTTAAGAAGAGAAATTATTTTGTTACACAAAACTTGGAGGACACCATCTCACTGAAACTTCTGTACCTTCACGTCCTATTACAGTGCTTGGCACAGGATTTAGCACTCAGTTGTTAGGGAATGAAGTCTGTGTTGTGCTAGAGAAAATAACGAGGTCTGTGATCTTTTGATTAAATAGTCTTCCGTTACAATTTTACTTTTATATCACAGCCATTGTACATTTACTGTATTTCTGTAAATTGCAAGGGCCCATGGTAAAGCTAAGCCACTTAAAGTTTGCTGAGAAATACTACGTAGTTCTGAGGATTTATGCGCAAGTCTGAGGAAAATGTTTTAATCCTTGAAAAAATCATAAATTCTGAGTTATATACACACGTCCCTGTGTTGTGACTTTAGTCTTTATCCATCTTCTTTCCTAATTCTCCTTAAGAGAAAATATTTCATTGTTCATCGTGATCTCAGCAGTGAAGATAGATTATATTTTCATAAAGATTTTTTTTTTTTTTTTTTTGAGACAGGGTCTTGCTTTGTAGTTCAGGCTGGCCCTGAGCTCAGCCTCCAACTCACATCACAGCAATCCTCCTGCCTCTGCCTCCCGAGTGCTGGGATTACAGGTGTGAGCCACCATACCGAGCACTGTGGTATGTGGTACTGACTGCTGCTGGGAGTGAATCTCCACGCCCAGTATTGTATGTGGTTACCGAGGATCGAACCTGGCCCTTGAGCTTGCAAGGCAGGCACTGGAAACAATGAGCTAAATTGGCCCTAAATTTTTTTTTTTTATTATCTTTATTGGTACATTGTATATATGCATCATGATTGCACTCTATAATGGGGATTTGTACCAGTATAAGACACAACTTAATTCTCATTTTTTCCCATAGTCCTACCCACCCTACCGCCCCCCATATACATAAAATTTGTTTCCTTACTTTTTTTGTTATAATCTCATTATTTTCCCCCCTTCATCCTATTTCACTTTGAGCATTTTCTATTTCACAATATATAACATACAATTCTAGAACTCATTTACATCTTTATTTTCTTATACCAGAGAAAAGATGCGATATGCACCTATCTGTGCCCTATTTATTTCACTTATGAGGATATCCTCAAGGTATGTCCATTTAAATATAAATGATTCTAAATTATCATTTTTTATGGCAGAGTAATACTCCATTCTGTAGAAGAACCACAGCTTTTTTTAATCCAGTCTCCAGTTGATGGACACTTGGGTTGTTTCCAAGATGTAGCAATCACAAATTGGGCTGCTATAAACATGGGTGCACGTATGTCACTGTGATGTGAGTCTTTTAATTCTTTTGTGTATATACCTAGCAGGGCAATGGTCGGGTCAAATGGGACCTCCAGTCCTAGCTTTTTGAGGAATCTCCAAACTGATCTCCACAGGGGTTGTACAAGTTAAAGATTTTTTTTAAGTGAAGTTTCAAGGATTGACTAAAACTAGACTGGTCACATTTGAAGGTATATTAAAGTCGCTTACTGAAAGTGCTTTTGGGATTATCAGTGGATGGGTTTAGTTACCAGTTCAACAAGGAATTGCCTTTGTAGCATTACTTTTATAATAATCTGCCTTAGGATGGAATTGATTATGGTACAGTAACAAATATTCAAAAATGTTAGGGGCTTTAAAATAAAAAAAAAATGTTCATTTTCTACTTATCTACATGTTTGGCTCTTGAAGTGTGGGGGTTTCATTCCAGCAGCTGCCTACTTAGGCAGATGCCAGTGGCTGAACCACTGCCCCTGGTTTGGTGAGCAGGAGGAAAATGAGAAATGGTAAACCGGTTCTTCTTAGAGGTGATATGAAACAATTTTACTCATATTTCATTGACCAAAATATATCATACAGTTATAGCTATCTTTAAAGGAGCAGAGGATGTGTAACCCTACTATTTGCCTGGAAGACAAATAAGATTTATCAGTGAATATCACCAAATATTATTGCAATCCATCCGGCTAGTCGTCAATTTGCAGTTCACTCCCCATATAATACAAAGCACATTCCTTTCTATTCCAAGTGAGACAATCCTAAAGGTCTATTTAGTAAGGCATTAATATTAAAGTCTATCATCTTTGCGTGATGCTAAGTAGTGCATATTAAAACTGAATAAAGCTTTTCTTATTATGGAGATTTAAAAAGACACAGTATCAGCAGAACAATACTCCATTCTATAAAAGAACCACATCTTCTTTATCCAGTCTCCAGATGAAGGACATTTTGGTTGTTTCCAAGAGTTAGCAATCACAACTGAGCTGCTATAAACATGGGTGCACATATGTCACTGTGATATGGTTCTTTTAATTCTTTTGTGTATATACCTAGCAGAGCAATGGCCAGGTCAAATGAGACCTCCAGTCCTAACTTTTTGAGTAATCTCCACTCTGATTTCCACAGAGGAATCTTCCCCACTTAAACACAGACACACACAGACACACAGACACACAGACACACACACACACACACACACACACAGAATCAACATACAGTGATGAGACAGGCAAAAAGTACCTATGATATCTTAGTTCATTTTGTGCTACAATATAGAATATCACAGACTGGCTGATTTATGAGGAACAAAAATTTATTTCTCACTTCTGGAGGGTGGAAAATCAAATACAGTGGCCCTGATATCTGCCAAGAGACTTCTTGCTATGTCAACCCATGCAGAAGGGTACAGGGAACAAGAGACTTAAAGAGAACAAAACTTCCCTTTTTCTAACAAACATATTCCATTTACACCATTTTGATGGGTTAATCACCTCTTGACAGGAACCACGCCCAACCCTGTCACATTGTTAATAAAGTTTCCAACACAATCTCTCTGGGATGGGGGGTTATAGTCAAAAGCAATATGGTAACTCCACTATTTAGAAAAAGAGAAATTAGGAGATTACATCAAATATTTAGAAAATGTTTTACTATGAGTAACATTCTAACTTTCCAGCCTCTGATGAGTTTCTTGGCTGAGACTGCTAATGCTGGGAACTGCAAGATCTAGACTGGCCTCGTTCACTATACCTGTAAGTTATGGCTATATATTTTAGATTTTTCTGTTATAACCCTATAACCTTTGCATACCAATTTCTACATTAGTCAGAATGGTCTAGATCCAAAAGCTCAAAATGTCAGTGGTTTAAATACAAAGTTTCACCATACTGTCTGTCCTCTATAAATCACTATGCAAGTAGGTAGGGAGAGCTATTCCATGCCCATTGAAGACACAGCCTTGTGGAACTTAATCATCTGGAAACTTCCCAGTCACTATGATAAGAAAAAGATGATGCAGAATCACAGTCTAGTCCTTAAGGCTTCTAACAGAAGGAACACATTTCAATTGGTAAAGTAAACTATAAGGCTAGGCCTGATTTCTAAAAAATGCTACATTAGATAACTTTGAGGGGATAGCAACTCACTCTCAAACTCAATAGCTTAATTTACCACTATTTAATAGCTCATGGTGCTATGGAATGATAATGTCTGCTAGAATTTACTGGACATTTCTATAGGGCTTTCCTGGGCTTACTCAGGTGTTTATGGCAACTTTATTTCTGATGGTTAGCTGATTGTCAGCAGTACAACAGTACCCTGTGTTCCTCAGCGTCAAGAAGTCTGTATGGTGGTCACAAGAGCATCAAGACCTAATCCTTATGTGCTTTTTAAGCCCTGAGTTGGGTGATAGCTTCCCAAACACCAATGGCTCATTGGTTAATGCAAGTCAGATAACCAAACCCAAAGTCAATATGGTGAAATAAGATTCTGCCTCTTCATACATTGCAAATTCCATAGTGGCAATGATATATTTGTGACTACTTTTGGAATAATCTATTGCATTTGGGACAATGAAATGTTTCCATATTTCCCAAAAGAAGCAGGAGTAGAAAGATAAACAGGACCAATGGATATCAAATTTCTAGAATTTCTGAGAGAAGGAGAAATGAAAATAAATGGAGGTAACATTGAAATTCAGTTGCATTTTGAAGAACGTGGAACTTTTCCTGGAAACCATGACAGAGCATACTATAATCACTTCATAAACATACGTATAGGAATTTGCCTATAAATCATTTCATTCTAATCATCTAGTACTGAACGAGGTACTTAGTTTGTGCCTAATTTTTATTTATTGATTTTGACAATTGGTTTGCATATCTATAAACCAGAGATAAGGAGATCATATTCAAGTTTGTTTCCTATATCAAAAATCAGTTACAAGGTTTTTGATATAACAACAGCTGTATGTTAGGAAAAATGTTAATGTTGTTTGCAAAGGTGTTTTTCTCTCCTGTCTATATCCTATATGTGTTTAACCCTTATTTATTGCTGCATAGCAAGACAATCTATAACAGAATGCTTATAAAAACTATTGTTACTCTCAGTCTAGGCCAGGAGGACTGTTCCATTGATCCGACAAGGATCTGCAAATCCTGACTGGATTTGCTAATGCTAGAAACTAAAGACCTAGGTTGGCCTCACACTGGTGTGGTGTGCAGTTTGGCTCTATGTTTGTTTGAAAAATAGGAATAACCAAGCCATGTATCTTTCATAGAGAGGCTATCTAGAGCTTTTTTACATCGTGGTAACACATGAGGCACAACAGGGTAAATACTAATGGGCAAGTGCTGTTCTTCTTTACATAATATTTGCTTGCTACTATCTGATGGCTAAAGCAAATCACAAGGAAAAGTTTTACTGAGTGGATATTAATTGTTTTAGTCACGTTGTTTCTGCTAGAACACGTGCCTGATACAATTTAAAGGAAGAAAGTTTATTTTGGCTCATGATTTTAGTTCCTGGTCTACTGGTTTAAAGGCAGGAAAAACAAGATGGAAGGCCCTGTGTGAAGAAAAACTCTGTCATGGAACTCAGACCACAGAGAGAGAAACAGCCAGGAAGGGAGATAAAAAGTTTCAGGTCACACTCTCAGGGACCAGTCTTTTCTGACCAGGCCCCACTTCCTAACAGTAGGTCAGTTATAGTGTACTCCTGGTCCAGTGCTCTTCTGAAAGCTCCACTGAGTGCATGAGGCCTTTGGGGCAATAGTCTTGGTCTAAACCACAGCACTAACAAATGGCTACAGAAAGATGTGAACAAATTTGGGTCACTACTGCAATCCAGCTACAGGCAAACATGAATACAAGTTCACAGTTAGCCACCTAAACATAGTCAGCATAAGTGTGGAATTCTTATGCTGAGTAAACTATTAGACAAATTAATATTTCACTGATTTATTTAACCATTTAACAGTCAATTCTCAACCTAGGGAATGTTTCAGGAAACAAGATATAAAAGTACAAAAATTTAAGTAGTTGTAAATATATTTCCATAATAGAAAAATATAAAATTACAGAGGAGTACGCCTTGTCGTGATTTTGAGATACTAATCTAAAATGAGAAGCATTCTTTTAATTTATAATAAATGTTTTAAAATTCCAGTGTACTAGTAGAATTGTAAAATACTATAAATTATCAACATGAAACACAAATACATTTTATAATTTAATGAAATTGAAATATTTTTGTATTCACATGATATTTACTGCTATGAAGCAGAGATACCTTAATTAAAGCTTTATAACACTAAGAAACTATTTTTGATTATGTGCCTTAAAAATTATGTTGTACTATATTTCTGTTAGTTCTGAATTATAATGCATTTACTAATCAAAAGTAGAAAAATCAGTGACTCCCTGATTTGATCATTATACATTATATAAATATATTGAATTATCATACTATACCCCTTAAATATGTACAATTAATATTATAATGTAGAAAAGAAAAATCAGAGATAAGTTTTATTAACAAGTTATTTATGACATAAAACATATCCCTGGTCCATATAATTTCAGACAAATAATCATATTACTTCAAACTTCATACAAGTGTTTTAGATTCACCTGGGGACATGAGCCAAAGATTTCTCAGCATCCTTTTATCTAATAGAAGTATGGACTTATGGACTGTATCACAAGGATATATACTTTCAGTATTGCAGTTACATATTAGTGATACCTAAAATAGATGATGATTTTATCTTCTTGGTGCTATTCCAAATATCATCAGCACCTTTTTAAAAAAATTTTGTAGGGACAAAGATAAAATTTCAGAAGAGAGAATTATAGTTGAAGAAACAGAAATATGATGATGATTTCTTACAATATGATGCACACCTATTTCTTATTCCAAGACAATTATTTTTGTTTTTATTTATTTATTTATTTTTTAATACAAGGTCTCACTTTGTAATTCAGGCTGGCCCTGAACTTACTATGTAACCCAGGCCAGCCTCAAACTCACAGCAATCCTCCTGCCTTTACCTCCAGAGTGCAGGATTACAGGCATGAGCCACTGCGCCTGGCATTGTGGTATGTGGTTAGACATTGGAACCACTAAGCTAAATCCCCAGCCCCTCCAAGACCATTCTTAACATATATAAGAAGGGGCATAATAGCTTGCCCAGTTATATCATCCATCTCATGGTGGCATCTTATATATTTGTTTAGTTCAACTAATGGGTATTTTTAAGCCAAACTGGTATATCCTGTTAGCATGTTCATAATAAATTTATAGAGTTGGACACAATTTTTACGTGTGAAGGAGAATTAAACACTAACATATTAGAATAACTAATACAGAAGTTTTTAAAACTTCTTTTTAAACTTCTTTTTAAAACATGTTTTCCAGTTTTAAAAAATAACATCATAAACCTTTCATTTTGGCTCTTGAATTTAGTATTATTTGCCATCTACTTTCTGTTTCATCCAGGGATAACAGGATCTGCTCTATCTCTGCTTTTTTGGTATCTATTTCAGATCATTCCCAAGCCTTAATGGATTATTATCACTTTCATTTTGAGACTTTTAATAAAATTTCAATATATTAGAGTCTCAATGATGGCAATTTGATCCAATTTAATCCAGTTGCATGGTTCAGTATCAAAGTTAAATAAAAATGTCACCTGTAGCACCTGGACTATTACAGTTTAGATGAAATACAGATCATCTAGGTCAACCCTCTAATTTTTCAGATAGGGAAATTGGGGCCTCAAGATGATAAGAAATGTATGTAGGTTACACAGTTTATAGGTAGCATACCTAAATTAAAGTTCAATTTCTTCCTTTGTCTTCATACTTCATGCTATAAGAGGTATCAGGTGTTCCATTCATGTATACATTATTAATTCATTTATTATAATTTTAAATATAAATATTTTTATAATATTATCCTTATATCAGACAGACTGAAATATGAATTAACTCATAGAAATTAAATAAGGTCTAATACCATCCAGGTAGTTAGTTGTAGAATTAGAACTTGACTCTTTCCTGCCCAATGTAACAACTACTTTTCTGTGGGAGTCAGGGGAAGAAAATGCAGCCAGAACCTCTTGGCGAACTCCAATACCCCGATAGTCCCACAGTTAAAAGATTAACAACCAACAAACAACAAAGTCAGAACCTTGAGAAAAAGGCTGAACTGGGTCTCAACTCTTGCTACTCAGAGCAGTGGCAGCCAGAGACCAAAAACTGCAGCAGCTGAAGTGGGAGCAGAAGAACCTATTACCTGAGCTTGCTGCACCTTTATTTGGTACCAAGCCTTCAACCCATAATCCTAGCATGCATAAAACAGGGTGGTCTCACAATAATCCCTGTAGTTGAAAATTACCTAGGGCAGGGCAGACATCCTTAAATCCCAGTAAATCCCAGTAAGTCTTGAGGCCAATAATCCTAGTGCAATAATCCTTGTAGTTTAAAATCCCACAGGGTGGAGCAGATGACCACAATAATCCCAGTAGTTGATCCTGTAGGACAGGGCAGACATCTGCAAGTTCAAGTAAGTAAATCCCAGTAAGTAAGTCTTAAAGCCTAGTAAGTTGTCTGCAGTTCCCAACACTTTTCCTTAAAGAACAGAAAACAGGATGATAAAGCTGCCTAAAAGCAATAAAAAATTGTAAAACTTGAATGTTTCCTGATTTCTGGAATGCACTACTAATGATCTTCCTAATTTTAGAAGAGAGTGACACATAAAATAGTTACACACAAAATTATGGTCTGTCAGGATTTAATCAATCATTTAATGAAACAGATTTTTTGCTGCTCCCAACCTGACATTCCATGCTATCTTACTTGTGTTCAATACTTTCTGACTAAATGTTTACTGCAATAGATGCACTTAAAATACTTTGTTCACACTTTTCCTCATGGACCTTCTTTTTTTTTTTTTTGTACTATCATTATTTGTGGACATAATGTTCTTTTCTATAACTTTATAGATTATGAAGCCAAGACATTGGTATTTACTTACTCTGTATAGCTGCACTGTATAGCTGGTTGGTATCAAAGAGAATTTTGTTTAATAAAAATCAAAGAATAATGAATTATGACCTCCCTTGTTCTCAGGACATCCTCCTTACCCCAGCCTTATTTTTCATCCCTGCTGTCCAGTCAGTGATAGGAAGTGGCACACGTGTGATGGTAGTGATAGTGGTATGGGAGATGCCATTGAACCTAGGGTCTTCTCACAGTTCCATATCCCCAGGCTTTTCATTTTTTATCTGGAAACATTGTCTCCCTAAATTGCTTGATTGCCTCAGGATAGATTCAGACTTGCTATCTTTCCATCTCAGCTTCCTAGAGTGCTGGTATTATGGACTTTTGTCATGGTACTCAGCTCAGGGGCTATATTTTGAAACAAGAAATTAACTTTTTTTTTTTTTTTGCCTTTCTACATATTGAAACACTTTATGCAAACTAAGTCATAATGTCTTATATGAGTAAAGCATATCATTTTACTTGCCAGATGAGGCAGACATATGAACAACTTATGAACTTGTAAGTTGTTTTGCATGCTATTGGTAAGAGGAATTGGTCTTCAGTTTCAATATACAGAAGATATTTATTTTGATATAAAGATAGTATAAAATGCCAATGTTTCATGATAAAAAGGTCAAGTAATAAAAGTCTTAAATAAAAGCCATTGAGTGGAAGAAGTATATTTTAACTTGTCATCTTAGGAAAGATTTATTTAAATTCTATAATCTGATAATGGCTCATATTTATATCAGGCTAGATAATAGATATGAAATAAAGATAGCTGTTGGCAAGAGTTTTAGTGCCGTTAGTTTCTTCTAACATAGTCAAAATTATATAATAATTGATTAAAATTATGATAAGAGTAAATTATAATTAATAATCACTTGGACAACAGTTGGAAGGTAAAGAACAACCTCATATTATCCTATCATAGGTTTTTAAATAAATGGGCAAAAAATACCTGATTTCTTTTTTATACAATAATTACTAAACTCATAACATGAAATCTGAAAAGAAAAAAATCTAAACGTATTTTGATTTTTCATATAAGAGAACCATGTGATATTTAGCCTTTTGAAGGTCATAATTTTTGTGGAGATGGAAGGGAATCTGGGATGGGGGAAAAGAACAAGGAGAGGGCAAGGGGAAGTAAAAATGATTAAGATAATATAAGAACTTATTCCCCAAGATGATTATAAAATTACAATTGCAAACATAGACCAATAAAACATACATGCAAGAAATATAAATATAAAATGCTGTAACTATTTTAAATATCAGTTGTCTTCCCTAATCTCTGTTTCTCCATTGTTCTCAGGAAACAGAACAATTGCAAAACAGAAGATAAAAGTGAGAAGAGCTAAAAGCCTAAAAACTGGTTAAAGTATTATAAAAGGTGCTGCAGAAAACCAGCTCTTCTTCCAGTCTCGATGTGCGTTACATGCAGCCAGATATTTTTGTCCCAATCTGGCAAGAAATTTATTCCATGGGAAAATTGGACAGAAAGTTTAGAAATTTGAGGACATTCAGTGTAATATAGGTCAGGGCTAATGTAGACAGAATACAGATTGCTAAGTGAAAAAAGCCTGAATTTATTTCACCTTATTCCAGGATTGCTATAACTTTTCAGCAGGAAACTGGAAGATATTTCTGAAGAAAAACTCAAAAATAACAGAGAAAAGACATACATCCACTGACATTTGAATGTCCCTCTGATGAAAAGCTGGCCTTCTGCCTGATTACACTTACTAAAGTCCACCAGTCATCAAAACTCACTCCCACAGAGCTTGCCATAAACATTTAAGGGCTTCTCTTGTAAATATGCATTGACATTTATGAAAAACATCCAGCTTGAAAGACAGAAAGGATAAAACAAGCAGATGAAAGGATTTTATGGAAAAACAGACATTTTGGAATAGAAAACTTCCAGTTAATTATAATTAATATATACAAAGAGACAGAAGATATTACATCACTAAAACAAGACTTTGCAACAAAATGTTGAGATAACAATGAGAAACTAAGGAAGAGCTTTTGGAAATTAAAAATGTTAGATTAAATTAAAACAAAATTTTAAAGAAATATTGAGAAATGAAGATGAAATTCCTTTGAAGTAGTACTTAAAGAACATGGAAACAGATAATAGAAAGTAAGAAAATTTTAAGGTCAATCAAGGAGGTCCAGCGTGACTAAACAAACTGAGGATAAGGTTTTGTTTTGTTTTGTTTTGTTTCTTTTAAACAATGTTTCACTTTGTTGTTCAGGGTGGTCCTGAACTCAGCCTGGAACTCAGCAGTCCTCCTGCCTCTGCCTCCCTAGTTCTGGGATTACAGGCGTGATCCATCAGGCTGGGCTTTGTTGTATATGGTTACTGGAGGTCGAACCCGGGACCTTGTGCATGCAGGGCAAGTGGCAAAACAACTGAGCTAAAGCCCTGGCCCCAAGGATAGGGTATTTTCAAAGGGATAATGCAAGAAAAATTCTCCAAACTGGGAGAAATGAGACTGTAGATTAGGTCATTTCATTCGAGGCATATAATAATGAAATTTGAGGACCCTATAAATAACTAGATGCTAGAAACTTCTCAAGAGTGAGAAATAGATGATGGAAATAAGGAATCAAAAGAACATTGTGGCTTCTCAACAGATGACAGTGGACTAATGTGTTAAAATCATAACTGAAAATGATCTCCAAACCAAACTAGAATTCTGAAATGTGTCAAACTATCAGTCATTTATGCAAATAGGATGGATTTCCAGGCTTGTAAAACTTCAAAATGCTGACCTCCTATGTATCCTTAGTATCCTTAGTAAGATACTACTGAAAGATAATGTTTCCTTGTAAAAAGAGTGATCTAGGAAGTGAGAGTGCAACACAAAAGGCAGGGCAAGGACTGACCTGAAGACAGGGCAGACACAGAAGACAGCAGACTGAGAAAGTAACAACTTCAAATACAATTAGGATAGTTGAAGCATCCAACAAAGAAGCAAAAATTATATAAAATAATTTTTACACTGCAGGAAGGAGCAAGCATTATTAGAAATACATGTACAAATAATTATACAATAAAAAGACCCTTAATGCCTGTGATTTCTAATTGTTACATTTTTTTTTTCTGTCTGTAGAGGTAACTGGCACAGAAAGTCAGTGAGTGCTTGCTGCATAGATGGAAGAATGAATTCATGAATGAATGATACTCTAATAAATTCCTCCATCAATACCAATGCAGTTACTTGGTCATACACAACCTCTAACAATGTTTAAATTGTGCAAATGTGAATTGTTTACTTAATATTATGTTAATTCCTTTATATTAATCAGAGTTCTAAGTTCTGGAGGAGAAAAATTAAATTGAAATTTGTGTGAGCAAAGAAGTCAATTTTGAAAAAGTCCAGATGGTAGTTTAAGAACCTGCTTCTTATCAAATCTTACCTCTGCTTGATTCTTGATTATTTTCCTTCTCAGGTCAAAACTGCCCATGTACTCAAAAAGGTGTTCAGAAGTAGTTGCTGACTTAGTTCCCCCAGAAAAGTAACATCTCTTTCTAAATAATTATTCAAAAATCTCAGAGCTGATTCAAATTCTTCAGCCAGTTATTATGGTCTATTTGGTTAGGACTGGGGCACATGTTTAACTCTAAGATCATAGGTCAGCTTCATCCAAACTGCTTTAAGTCAAAATAAAAAGAAACCATCAGGACACTGTTCCTAGAAAAGGGGAATATAGATATAGAAAGACAAAATTTAGAGTAATTTCTCTGAGCAAAATCGCTCACCTTATACTTACTTACTAGAAAGACAAATTTCTAGAGAGAAACAGGTATTGTCAATGTATGAGGAATATAAAGAGCACTAAGACATCCCAACAGATGATAGTATAGCAGTTCTTCAAAATTATAACTGAAAAGGATTTTCAACCTAGAACAGTGAAATATCTCAAGCCAACAGTCAATTCTGCAGAGTCCTGCAGATAAACCTTTGAAAATAGAAAACTGCATTGAGAATGCTTGTTAAACATGACTTATACATGTCCTTATACTTAATTCTTGAACACTCTAACTTCCTGGTACTGGAAATTGTATGTCAGTACTGATCAATAGAATTATAATATAAAAATCAAATGAGGCTAAATTTTCTAATAACTACTTTTTTTTTTTGAGACAAGGTCTTGCTTTGTAGTTCAAGCTGGCTCTGAACTATGTAGCCTCGGGTGGCCTTGCTGCCTTCTGAGTGCTGGGATTACAGACATGAGGCACTACGCCCAGCATTGTGGTATATTGTACTGGGGATTGAACTTGGGAGCTTGCACTTGCCAGGCAGATGCTGCAATCACTGAGCTAAATCCCTGGCCCTGTAGTTACTTTTCAAAAGTAAAAATGCAATTGATTTTAATATTTTACTTAATTCCATGTATCTAAAACACTATCATTCAAATACATAGCCATTTAAAACGCACACATGAGTTATTTTGTACTTTTTTCTGTAGTCTTTGAAATTCTATGTGTATTCTACACTTACAGAACATTCCAATTAGATTTGGCATATTTATAGTTACAGTGGATAGCGACTTCTCTACTGGCCAGAGAACTTACGGAATGTGTAAACTGTTATATACTACTAAATAGTTTTCTTTTGTTCCTGCTTCAACTAATGTCATCTCTCAAAAACCTTCCCTTTTCAATTTTTCATCTTTGTTTCCGTGACCAGATAGAATAATGCTAATGCATTCAGAGTTTTATAATTTTAAAAAGGGAATAAGAAGCATTCACATATTTTCTACTTTTCAGGAATAAGGGATAAAATAAAATGGCAAATCACACTGGTGCTTTCATTCAGTGTGAATTAAAGCAATATGAAACAGATGATCACATCTTGATGACAATTATGGTACTACTTGGCAGGAATAAGTGAAGAAAGAATTTGGCTCAGTAGCATTAAATAGCTGCCCAGATAGATTCTACAAAGAATAGAGAGAACAAGAAGAATCAAGTTTCCCATATGCAGCTAATGAAATAGTTGCATCATGCTGCTGGGGAATCTCAGATGCTAAGACAATACCTGTGAATACACCTTAATTCATAAAAAAAGTCTGATTTGCGCATATTCATATTTGAGAATAAATCCTCAAATATACTCTTTTTTACATTTTTAAGAAGCAGGCTTTTCCTATTATGAATCTTCAGATTCAAGAATTTATTTTGGCACTTTGAGCTTTATATTTAACTTATTGCCAAAGCAGCATTTTTATTTAGAGCATTAGTTTTCAAGCACTCCTTAAGAAAGATTCTTCCCCCTAAAATCCTAAAATAAAAAGCACTCTGAAATGTCAAGTAGTTTGGGATGTGTTTTTCCTGATTTTCTCAGTTCAAACAAAACTGCAGCATATATTAAAATGTAAAAGAATTCTAGTTTGCAAATTTAATATGATTAGAATTTGTATACAACTATAAAATCCTGTTCATTTTCATGGACATAACTTAAAAATGGCATTTGTGTAAATTGGGTGATTTAATTTTTAAAATGTCAATATTTAATATGTATTCCATATCAAATGTAAATTTTAGATGGAAAAGCAACACCTCACACACACAGGAAAAATTCAGCAAACATTTTGGGTATATAATATTGTTCAAGTCCTATATGAGTATTGGGTCTTTAGTGAAAAGATACAGAATCTGTGATTATGGACTATGCCCATAGATTTATATTTTGCAATGCATTTATGCACTGTTCTTTTAATAACCTGACTTTCCCTGACTTTTCTCTGATGGCCACTTCTCCTAGTCTA
This sequence comes from Petromus typicus, assembly GCA_004026965.1. Lineage (NCBI taxonomy): Eukaryota > Metazoa > Chordata > Mammalia > Rodentia > Petromuridae > Petromus > Petromus typicus. The sequence continues at coordinate 27,399 of PVIR01021231.1, forward strand.
AATTCATCTCCTTCCTCTGGAATTGACTATCTCTGACTGTAAGTTTTGAGATGGATTAAGACTTTTCAATCAGAAAATTACATTTCTCTGGCCCCAGTGATTGGCTAGAAGACACGCAAGTAGTTATTCAAAAATTATGAAACACAAGGCTGAAGATTTAGCTCAATGGCTCTGTGCCTGCCTCTCACATGCAAGGTCCTGAGTTTGATTCTTTTTACTGAAAAAAAAAAAAAAAGTCAGGAAACACTTGAGACTTGGGAGAGATTGTTCCTCTTTTCTATTAAGTGTACAACAAATACCTTGTGATTACATGGAGTTTTAGACCAAAATCAGCATCAAGGAGCAGAGCTCACTAAATCAGAGGAGAAAACCAAGTCTTTAGCAAGCTCATATGAAACCATTAACTTTAAACTAGTAGATGAGAAGAAAGGAGTCAATGGAATGAAGAAGTAGGTTGAGAGGAGAAAATGTTGGAGTTTAGATGAGGAAACAGAATTTCAGCCAGGTAATATTAAAGACAGATCCATCACAATGAATTTGGAAAATTTCAGTTTGGGGAGACATAAAATGAGGATCATAGAGTGATGACAAATGCTGTGGTTTGGATTTGTCTGCCAAAGTCCTGTGTGTTAAAAACTTGGTTAGTTCTTAACCTATGATTCTTTTGGGATGTGGTGTAACCTTTATGAATTGGGGCCTGGTGAGAAGAAGGTAATTAACTAAGGACACATCCTTCAAGGAGACTTTGAGACCCTGATCCTTTCCCTCTCTCTCTGATCATTCACTGTTGTAAGGAGAACAAGACTCCTTTGCCACATACTCTTACCATGATGTGTCATGATATAGGGTCAAGTGGCCATGGATTAAAACTTCTGAAAGCATGAGCCCCCCAAAATCTTTTGTCTTATTTGATTGATTACCTCAGATATTTTGTTACACTAATGCAAAACTAACATTAAAGAGAAGAACAGGCCACAGAGTGTTTCCTAGCTTCAGGAACAATTTATTTTATTTTATTTTTTGTGGTACCAGGGATTGAACTCAGGACCTAGAACTTGGCAGGAAGGCACGGTGCCCCCGAACTATATCCCTGGCTCTCAGCAGCAATTTTTAAGAGTTGCCAGGATAAATGAACTATTTTAAGGAAAAGAGTGATATGACTATATTTTTAGTTAATGCAAAATCCTCTAGATAAGATGTAGGATGAGTAGAAAGAGATTAAAAACATGTAGAAACCTCTGCTAATCTCCTGCCCAGTGGTAATAAGGACTGGAAATAAGGCTAGAATAAGAAGAAGATAAAGAAGAACTGAAATATTTTATTTATTTTATTCAGTAAGAGTTTTGATCAAAGTAACTTATATAACAAGAATATAGTAGTACATAGTGGTTTAAAATGAAAATAAAGTCTGCATCTTCCCTAAATGTAGTCCTATACCCTACAACAAATTACTTTTAACTTTTTAAATTGTTTATATTACTGACTAGTCTTTCTAGGACTATTCCAGGACTGTCACATTTGGTTGTATGCTGAATAACTTGTACCCTTGCTTGTGGTAGTCTTCAGTTGGCTCCATATCTCTCAATAACTTATATTTACTGTTTTTATTGTCTTTATTTTAGACATTATAAAATTATCTACTTTTCCTTCATAGTCCTTTTCATTATAGTTAAAATCACTATTTCTGCATGTTTAAAACACATTTCTGCAAAAAATACACTTACGACACGTGTTGTGGTAGATGCCTATAATCCTAGCATTATGAGAAGCTGAGGCAAGAGGATCCACAATTTTGTGGCAATTTGGCTACTTTGAGAGACCCTGTTTCAAAATAAAAATAAAAAGGGATGAAGATGTAGCTTTGTGAAAAGACCCTAGGCTCAAACCTCAGTATCTTTAAGAAAAAGAAGATGTGATCACTATGGAATGAAGTATATGCTGCCACCCTGAAATTCATATATTGAAGCTCTGAGCCCCATTACTTTAGAATGTGACTGTTTTTAGTGATATGTCCTTAAATTGAAATATGATTGTCAGAATTGCCCCTGATCCAATATGATTCCTTTATAAGAAGAAGAATTTGGGCACACAAAGAATTTCTCCATTTTTTTTAAGGAGAAAAAAATCATGCGATGCAAGAGTACCCATCTGCAAGTCAGGGAGAGGAGGCCATTCGAGTAAAACCAAATCTGTCAATACCTTGATCTTGGAATTCTAGCATCTAGAACTTTTGAGAAAATAGATTT
>PVIR01021232.1:0-29643 GCA_004026965.1 Petromus typicus
GGGGGGGTTGTTGGATAAGAGATAGCCTCAAGGGAGAGCTGGTAGGATATGGCGACAGTCTGAACTGAAAGCCTAGGAGAGGGGGAAGGATGTGAGACTCTTTGGTTGTACAAAAGGACTATTACCCAAATGCACTAAGCAAGAATGATTACCACTATCTGGAGAAACAAGGACAGAGGAGCTGTCAATCAATCATTTCTATCCAGGAGCTACAGGAAACTGTGGAGGACGCCATAGGTCTCCCATCTTCTATTTCTCTATCACTTGGTACTAGGGAATTCCCTTGCCTCACAACTTGCTTCCTCTTAGCTTTCGCAATCTTGCGGTGTATGTAGGAAGTGGAGCTTGAGTCTGGTGACTTAGACCACTTGGCAGCTAACACCTTCTTGTGGCATTTGTGACTTTGTATCTCCATCTTTCCTCTATGTATCTTAACATCTACTCGCTACTAAATCTCTAGTTCAAATTTTAAGAAGGAAAGTCTCAATAGTTTCTTACATCTATTGTCTCTGTGAGGCAACACTGTCAGTGAGGTGGATGAGATTTCACCACCAGGGGGCAAAGAGCCAAGATCACATCAGATTAGCAGAGCACCCTGGCTAGAAGAAATGTTTTGGGATAGGGTTGAAAGAGCGACCCATTTTTTAAAAAGCTTAACCTATATGGAAATTTTCAAAAGAGTACAGACCTGCTGGCCTAGGTACTGTAAGAGAAGTGTCAGACGAGGGGAATGGGCAGCAAAGGATGAGGAACGACTAGGTTTGGTGGACAGAGAAGTTTGAGTTCTACGGAGGAGAAAAAGACAGAATGGAAGGACAGAGACAGAGAAAGTTGTAAATGCAGGCCTGGAACTCAAGAGAAGTCAGCCCTGGGGAAGAAACTCTACAACGAGCACAGGAATAGTGATTGGGTCATAATATGAGTGGAGCTAAAATTGGATCACGTCTGAGGATGGAGAGGCCAGGATGTAACTGGGCAGACTCTGTCTTTCTACACGTAAAGTCAGAGAACTCCTTTCAAAATTTCCCAGTGATTCATCATTATCATCGAGTAAATAGCTATTTCTCTCTCTGCCCTCTCTACGAGTTCTGACTGACTCTCAAGTTACCAAAACACTGAGAGCCAGCTTCACATCCAGCTGAAGATCAGCTTGTCACTGATTTGCAGTAACGCAAATGTACTTCCCCCTGTTTGACATCCCTCAGATAGGAACTGGCATCAAGAGATTACATAAGCAATTAATTCTCACCTGGGAAAACATGTGCAACTTTGCGAGTAAGTTTGAAATTTCCTCCCCTTTCTCTCAGCTGGTTCCCTTTGTAAGAACACATAACTGAACAAAATCATACATGGTTACCCAGGATACTGAACGGCTATCGGCAGGCCCTGGGCAATGCCCACTGAAGAGTTTGGAAGGCACCTTCATTTTCTAACCTCACAAGTATAGGAAGAATGACTGTTGTTAGCCAAGTATGCCCCTAATTAAAGAACAGAACCAATGAGCGCACACCATGTACCAGATCACATCGGCACCCATTCTCAGTTACGTGGTCTTGCTGATGGGAAGGGCTGAGTAGGGCACAGCACAGCATTTACCTGTCTGCACTCAACACTCACAAATATAAAAATGTATTTCTTGTTCACATACCACATCCATCTCACATCAGCTGTAGTTGTTCTCCATGCTCCCTTTACTCTAGGACCCAAACTGATGAAGTGGCCTTTATCCGGAGCAGAATTAGTGTCAGAACAAAGGGAAAGGAAAATTGGCCAGGAAGAAGATGGCTCTTAATGTCCCCACGTTAAGTAACCCCCATTATTTACATTCTCGTGTTAGCCAGCATTGCTACATAACAAATGACTCTAGTATTCTGAAATGATGATGATGTATTACTCCACGTCTCTGTGGGAGAGAAATTGAAGCTCTGTGGTTTTGCTTCAGGGTCTCTCATGAGGTTGCAGTTAAAGCTGCATCATCCGAGAGCATGGCTCGGGCTGGAAGCACCACTTCCAAGGTAGCACATTCACATGGCTGCTAGTAGGCGGAGTCACTGGCCAGCCTCTCAGGTGTTCTTCATGTGCTTCTCTTCATAGGGTTACTTAGTGTTCTCTCAGTGGTCAGAAGGCCAACTCTGAGCCAGTACAGAAGACTGCTCTAGGACATGATCTTGGAGTCAAGGGGAACCAGGATCACATCACAACCCAACAGGGACACCCAGTGTGATAGATTCCTATCTGAGAACCATATTGCCCTTGACTTTATCCTCTAGACATGTCCCATTCACATTCAGAACAGTCCTACCATATGCAACAAAACTAAGATTGTGACCATTATAAATACAATTCTGACTTCTGTAATTGGTATTATAATACAAAACTGTTGACCATGGATGATCAATAATTGTTTAATGATTTTATCACTTTTAATAAAATATATTAGCATATGTAGCTGCACAGCATTAACAAGGATCTGGAACTTGAGTTTGGAATTTTTCTTGGCAACTAAAACAGATAACCTCTCTAATGAAAGGAAATTGGAGTAAATAAATTAAAGATGGCAAGAAAAAAATGACATTCCTTTTAAGAGACGGGACTTGTTATCCCTTCCCTTGAATGAAGGAAAACCTGGATTCTCTGAACAACAGAATGATAGAAAGAGTGCTACAAGTTGGAGCTGGCCATTAAGAGTAGAGACAGCCTCTGTCTTGGTCTTGTAGAGCCCGAAGCTGCCATGTAAGAACTCTGGGTATCCTACTGGACACACCATGTGCAGAAGTCCTGAGAGGACATGAAGAAGGACACAGACTCAGCTGTCTTCTCCCAGATGTCTCCGCTGAGCTGCCAGGATAGTGACAAAGCCAACTTGGACCTCCAGAACCACCCAGCTGGCATTTGAATCCTACCAAGTGTCCTCCTTCAACCACAACAGAAGCCCAGCGGAGTCCTCCTAGAATTCCTGCCAGGAAACACAAGCAATATAACACAATGGTGTGGCTTTTCAGAAATGGAAGCAAAACTCACAAAAATTTGATCATCTTAAAGTATATAATCCTAGTACTTTCACCCCTCTAATTTTAAAACTTTTTTATTGCTCCAAAAGGAAAACCCACAACAATTAAAAAGTTACTCTCTATTCCCCTTCCCACCGGAACCCCTGGCAAATAGCAATCTATTTTGTTTCTCTATAGATTTCCCTGCTCTAAGTATTTCATATAAACAGAATCATATAGTATATAATGTTTTGTGCATGGCTTCTTTCATTTAATATAATGTTCTGAATCCATCCATGCAGTAATGTGTGTCATCAATTCTTCAATTGTTGTGTGTTAAATAATAACTCTGGGGTTTTTTGTGACAGAACAGTAGTTCATCAGAATACTTGAGACTTCAAGCTATAGATCTGTTTACAAAAAGTTCTCTGACCAAAAGCCACAGTGTTAAAACTCCTTATGGAGCCTCCTCACATGAGTACACTTCATTTAGATTCCTATATAACTTTCTGTTTTCAAAATATAAAAGAACTAGGAGGTATACGGGAGATGGGGCTTGCTTGCCTATGCAGAAATTGCTGCAAAGAAATTACCAGATCTAAACCCAAATGTCCTCTGCCTTGGGTGAGCAACAGCCCACAGACTCCAGGTGTGCACATTAGAAAACACAGTGCTCATGTATGTATTGGAAATTGAATTAGCATTCAAAGCTCTTGCTTTTAATTAAGCTCTCTGAATGGTTTATGTGGAAGGCCTATAATTACAAAGTGTCCTTATCATTAAACAGCTCCAAGACTGGAGGGCCCACACACTGACCTGGGCACCTCTGTCACATTACAAAGAAGCTGCATGCAAGGCTGTTTCAACAGTAATAGTCCTTTATCAAAATATAATAGAAGGAAATTAGAGGAGCCAGTTAAAAATGGCATGTGTAATTGGCACTTGGGATTTAATCAAAAGGCTCAAGATCTACTACTCCCAACATGTTCTTCCAATGCAAGAAAGAAAAAAAGGGGTATGATGTAAAATTTTGGAACTGTAACATACGACAGTCCTAACTTGGAAGGTGAGATCGCCTTAAGACCGAGATGGAACAGCTAAGCAGCTGTTGCTCACTGCAGCTTAGGTATGGGCCGCTTTTGATAGTCTCTCAAACTTGTTTCCTTCCTTGTGGTTCTCAGAAACCCATGGCGAGCCAGTGGCATCAGAATCACTGTGGCTTATACTCTCTTATATTCTACCAGAGGACATACTGACTGTTTAGGTCAGGCTTGTCCAGAGGATGTATATTTTTCTCAAAGCTTTCAAAGTGACTCTGATGCACAGCCTAGTGTGGTAACCACTGATTGAGATGAATGGGGACTCAATTCAATAAATCTATGCCACATGTCAAGACCATTTGATTCTACCTGTTATGTCTTGGATCTAAAATGTCACACAAAAGCCTCATGTTTTCAGACATTGATTAGATTTTGGGGCTCTGTACTCATCAGTGGATTCATTCTTTGATGAGTTTAGTGGCTAAATATGCTGTTAGGAGGTGGGGCTGGTTGGAGATGGGTCCCCAGGAGCATGACCTAGGAGGATGGGTTCTTATCCCCAGACCTTCCCTTCTCTCTCTGTCATGGGCTGAGTGCTTTTTCCTCTGCCATCCTAGTCCTGCCTTGGAGCCAGCTATCACAGACTGAAACTGTGAGCCAAAATAATTGTCTCTTCTTTGAACTGTGGGTATCAGGAAGACACTACCAGCAGATAAAACACTCACTGATACACAGAGGAGTCAACTGTACTTTCACCAAGTCCTCAGCAATGATTATGTCCTTTGAGTAGGAAAATGATAGAAGATAGTGACTATGTGTGTGTAATTGAAGTTCCAGCAAATAGGTACGGTTATTATTGCTAGGAAATTGCTAGCACCCTACACCTAGAAGACATACACTAGGAATAAAACTAGAATAAAAACAAGGCTGTCTGAATCTGAGTAACTCTTTCTATCATTTTTTGGGCTTTTGTTTGTCACTTCCTGGCTTATCACACTTCTTGTCCTTGTGGACAGCAGAGCCTGGTGGGAAGCAGCAAAGGTTGTGAACTGGCATTCTATAGAAGCTGTGGCCTGAAACTATGTTTGCTTTGAGTGACACAAATTTTCCGTTTTGGGAAATGCTTGAGATCAAACTAAGGTCCTCGTACATACTAGCTAGCATTCTACCTATTCTACCTAGTTAATTTCCAACCCCACAAATAATTTTTCAGTGTAAAATTATGAGATTTTATATAAAAACATGAATTTAGCCCTGCTCTAAGCATTAAGATACCTCACAAATGGGACATACTTGTGGTAGCCAACAATTGGCTGGAGTTTAATTACAGCCCCTTTGCATGGAGGGATTGGGCTTTTTCTAGCCTGTCACAGTGATTTCTGTGTTGTGCTTGTCTCAGTGCAGGCTGCTATAATAAGAAATGGCCCAAGGAACAAACATTTCCCACAGTTCTGAAAGCAGCAATGACTGGAATGAGGGTGCTAGCATTGTTGGGGTCTGGGGAAGGTGCTTTCCTTGGACCCCTCACACAGTGGAAAGCATAGGGAGGAAGGAAGCTCTCTTGGATTCTTTTCTTCTAAGGATGCTAACCCTATTATGAGGGCTCAGTCTTTCCAAAAGTTCTGCTTCCAAGTATGATCACCTTAGGAATCAGGATTTCAACATAAGGATTTGGAAGGAAGGCACATGCAGTTTACAGCAACATCTGATTCCCAGATCACAGGTCAGGTGTGGGCTGCTTAGTTAGCTGGGCTGTGGGTTTCCTCACACCTAGCCAGGGTGACTCATTATATTACTATTTGGCCCTTACAAGCATTTAAATTAGCAGCCCCACCAAATTTTATAAATACATATTCTAAGCTAGCCATAAAACGTTAACTTGCCACAGCTGTGATGGTTTATCTTCCTCCCCTGTTGTGGCTCAGGACCTATTCAGGCTGAGCAGTGGGAGTGGAAATTTTGAGAAGGACACGTGGCCAAGATTTGCAAGAAGACCATATGGCCATGGAGAAAGTGATTGATGCCTCGTGAGTACTTGGCATCAGCTTGACTTTCTGGGATTCATGTTCCTATCCATCTGTGTTTTATCTGGACAGAGAAAAACTTCTTATGACCAGGCCAGACATTTTCAGGATGGACAAAAGAATTTACAAGTGTAATCTGGGTTGGTAGACAGCGCAGAGGTCTGTGTAAATCATTTGTCTTTGTCTTGTTTTAATAGATGTCTCAGTATAATCTCCACAAGGGCAGGAATTTTTGTAAGCCTGGTTTCCTGACTTAATCCCAAGCACCTAAAAGATTGTCTAACTCACCAATAAACCCCTGTGCAGAGTGGATGACTGAGTACATCAGTGAGTTAAGCCTGTCATATGCTAGAGAGCTGTGGTTCTCTGTTGGGAGAGACCCTTGGAATTACTGGAAAATTTTTTAAATCCTGCCACATCTTAGACCTACTGAAATAAACTTTCCAAAAGGAGAGCCAAAGAGTCAGTGTTCCAGGAAAAGCATCCTAGGGGATTTTGATGAATAATGATTTTAAGAAAAAAAAGCACCTCTAAGATCTTTTCCAAGTCTCTGATTCTTCCCTAGAATTCTCTGAAATAACTGAAAAAGCAGACGAAGGGAGATAGGAAGAGGAAAAAGAAGCAACAGAAAAGTTGAGAACAAAAGAAATATAGAAAAACTTTACTGCTTTTCAAGCAAAGGTTTCTAGCTTAATGTTAGCTTAACACAAGCTACATTAGTGCAAGTTGAATTTAAAATGTCTCTGAAAGCAATTTCTACTATTTTCATTGTGAAACACCAGCCAGTCACTTTATAGTTTGTAAATTATTCATTTTCACATAAATATCATAATAATTTCCTAAGAATGTTTACTTGGTCAACAAGATTAGATATTGACTTTTCTCTTGAACATTTATATAGGGAGTATAAAATATTGAATAAGTGTAAATAGATCCTAGTGTTTGCCATTTGTACAAAGACAAAAAAAAAAAGGCTTCTGCAGCATCAGTGTCCTGCTTAGCAGAGTACATGGGGAAGTGAGCTGGTGAATCCAGAATAAAGTACATGATTATCACATGTGCTCTGGAGCCCAGCCTTGCAAAGGTCACTGGTATTTCCAGGAAGTGATCAAAATCAGTTCTACATACACAACACAATTCCTTCTCTGCACGATCCTGTGAAGTGCTCAGATCTCACTTTGTTAAGGCAAATATATAAGGCAACCTCTGCTGAAAGCTGAGAGGACTCACCTCTGCCACCCTTGTGGTAAACTTAAGTCCATCATGCCTGAGGGTGGGTGAGCTAGGACTGGATATGGAGCTAGGAACACCAAGAGCCTGAGTCTGGGTTGCAAGGCCCTGGGATCAAATCCAAAGGTGGTAAGTGTGAACCTGACAACAGAAGCAAGCTGGGAAAATAGCAGCAAACATGGGGCTTTCTAAGAGATCAGTAACAGTGATTAGCCATTTACTCACTATCTCATATTTCTGAGTTTTATCTAAGCACAGACTTTTCTCATAATTTGTGTAAGTATGGATTGGTTGGGACCCTATAAAGGGAAAATATCCCAACAGGAAAAGGCTGCATTGCCCCAGGAGGTCTCTTCAAGCTCCTGACTGTGGCCCCTCAGATTCCCAGGCATAGCCACCCCCACCTGCTCACAGTGCTTCTTACTTTACAATCCATGGCCTGAAAGCCCGGGTTTGTTTTGTTTTGCATTGCTCCTTATTTGCATTCTTTACCTTGTATCTTAAATGTTTTCGTTTTCTTACTCCTGAGTTTCCTCTAGCTGGATTCTCTCAGGTCAGGTCATTTTTGGAGACTGAACAACTTGTTCAGGTGCATCTAAATTTCTATGTTAATTATTTTTTTCTCATGCTGAGACAAAATGTCCAACTCCCAAAGTTAAAAGGGAAGTGGTTTATGTGGCTTACAGCTCATAGAGGTCTCCAACCATAATCTGCTGGATCTGAAGCTGCGATGACAAACAAGCATCACAGAGGAGAAAAAACATGGCATGCACAAGGCAGCAAAGGGAACAAGAAACAGTTCATGGGGGCAGAAGACTGCAAAGAGCAACAAGAGCCTTACGAGCATCTTTCAGCCCCTTTCGTCTTATTCAGACTACTCGGGAGGTAGCACTCACACCCTTAATCCTAGTGCCCTTGGGACTAGCCCCACCATGAATTAGCCACACACTCTGTTTAGCTACCTCCACAATATCCCATGACCACAAGAGGCTTTGGGGGAATATCTGGGCACAGACCATACAATCTGTAAGAATAATTTGTTAAACATGACAAGTTTTGTGCTCTTCCCCTTCAGAGATGCAGTGTGAGGGACAGTTCAATAAGCTGTGCTTGTGACAAGCCCTGGGGAAATGCTAATCCAAGTGAGCAATGGGCTACCTTTGACATTCTCAGAGCATCTCTTACTGCTGAACTACCAGACGAACACCTTGGCTTTCCCTCTCCCTGAACAGTGGCTTAGTAAGCCCTATGAGACAACAGACATTTAATGAGTGAGTAGCCCAACTTGGGTCAAGCAGTCCCTGCCCTGGAACCTGACCCTCCCTATATTTCCTCTCCCTTCTTCCTCCCCTTCCATTCTTGCTTCTCTTTCCATCTCTTCTGCTCTCACTTCCTTCTGAGCTCATCTTCTCAGTTAAAAGTGGTGATAAATCTAGGTATTGTAAGTGTAGTAGCAAATTTCCGTGTGTTTGTTGCCTTGTCTATACAGCAACCTGGAAAGACACATAAGAAACAAGTAATAATATTGCTTCTATAAGAGGGAACTAGATAGCTAGAGTTGAGACTTACTCTCCAAAACATCCTTTTCTAGCTTTTGCACGCTGTATAATGTGGTTATTTTATCTTCAACAAACTCAGAATTTAAAAATTCCCTTCCAGAAGTCCCGTTTGATTTTTCTGTCCACATACAATATTTTAAATATACTGTTCATTTGAACACTCAAGACTGATGTCATATGACAGTGAAACCACAGACCTGTGGGATCTCATGAAACTTGTGGGAAGGTATTTAAAGTTCGAAAATCTTGATGGATTGTAACCTCTGTGGATAAAGGTTTTTTGTGACAATTCAGCCTTGTACTCAAGGGGAGAATGTAAGAGACACTGACTGGACTCAGAGTAGAGGCCAGACACTGAGCACCCTACCTTCTAAAGAAAGGTCTGGACCACCTCCCTCAGGCTCAGCAGACTGGCCTCACTACCCCCAAAACTACTGACAACAACCTTCTCTCCCAGAATGGATAAAAGGAGACAGTGGAGTCACCAGGAATATGTAACCATTAATCTCTATATGTAAACCTCATTGGACTGAGAAATTCCTAGCAGATAAGTAAAACATATTCCTGGTATATCTGGTAGGTGATGGGGGTCTGGGCTCTTGCCCCTTTCTCTCTGGCACTGTTACCCTGCTTTGTTTCTCAGCTGCCATGAACTGAGCATCTTTGCTCCACCATGTCCTACTGCCATGATATTCTTGTCTTGGAGCCAGCTAACTACAGACTGAATTACCCTACAACATGAGTGCAATAAGCCTTTCCTCCTTTGAATCTGAATGTTGGGTACTGTGTCCCAGGTATGGAAAAAGGTGACTAATACAAAGTACAAGCCTGAAGTTGTCTGGTCCCATTGGTGTTTGTCACCTGACTTATTGTCCAGGTCCTAGGGCCAGCTCCATACCACAGGTGGTCTACCAGTCCTCATCTCTATTCTTCTCCTCTTGCCGCCAGCCTATAGTTGCCACATCAGAGCCTGTGCCAACCTCTGTCCAACACAGAGCTTATGCCCTATTTATTGTTTTCTCCTTAGCCCCCCAGCAGGGTGCTGGCCTAGAATGGCAGGGGGTGTGTTTGTTTCATGCATAAAGAAACATGTGAAGGATGGACAAGTGAATGAATAAACAAGTAAATGAATGAACAAGCTCGAAGTAAATAAACTTTGAATTTACTCTCTAAAGATCCCTACCAAAGAGAAATGTTTTACTTAAAGCTGACAAGTATCCTGACATTATCTAGTGTTTGTGGACAGGACCTTCCAGCGTATACAGTACCTTTGGTCAAACTAGCAAACATGATATTCTCTGGGAAGAAACCTTTGTGAGAAGACAGCCCAGACCTGTTTTGTCAAGATTCAGGTTCAAGCCACAATCAGCCTCTGCACAAACCACTCATCCTTTCTTGGATACAGAATTCCTTCCCTTCTCCTTTCTTCCCTGTTATGCCGTCTCTTTCCTCAAATTCTCTTCTCCAGCCTGGAAGAGAGTTTACTCCCCTACTTTGCTTCCCTACTCTGCTAATGCATGGGCACTCCCTGGCTATCTCTATTTGATCTCTCTTCCTCTCTTCACTTCTCACCTCCCAGGGAGACTTTTTTCTCCTGCATTTCCTGGCTGCCCACTCATTCTCCATTGGTGTCATACTGAAGAAGGGTTTGCTTATAGCACTTAACAGAAAATAAATGAAGTCTCAGGCAGTTCACATAAATTCATTGAGGTACTAAAAGCCTTAATGAATAAAATCAGTAATTCAGTCTAAATATGTGACTTCAAAATGTGAAGGACTGGCTTTTGCTTCTGCCTAAAATTGAGTGAGGGACCTGGTTTTAACCTTCTTCTTGAAAAGACAGCAACCAAAAGGAGAGAAAAGATATGAAACATCAGGTACAAGACCCTGGATATCATGTCCCAAAGGATAGTGACCCTGGGGAGAAGAGATGTGAAGTGAATAAGACCTACCATCGTCTTGTCTTGAGACATGACTCAGGGGGAGGAAACTAAGGCAGGCCTGGTGATCTCGCCGAGTGCAGAGGTCATGGGTTAGAGTGAGGTTACTCAAGCAGCCAGTTCAGAGAGCAGAATACAAGAGAGGAGGGGGACACACAGAAAGAGGATCCCAGGAGAGGAAGAGGGTCAGAATGCCGGCTCTAGAGAAGGGCTCTGTTATGGTTTATATCTGACTTCACATGGTCATAGGCAGGGCCTTCAGGATGACTGGATTCTGGGAGTCTACAGCTAATACCCTTTTAAGAGGTGGGGCTTTGTTGGAAGTGACATGACCTAGAGGGGGGAATCCCTTCCCAGGCTTCCCCCTTCACTCTCCACTTCCTGAATGCCATGCCAGGAATCTGGAGAACTTGGCAGCTGTCTTTTGCCATGGCCTGTCAACCATGCCACTGACCAGGCAAGGACTAAAATGTGAGCCAAAATACACCTCTGCTCCTTTAAATGGTGGTCTTGGGCTACTTTGTCCTGCAATGAGAAAGTAAGCAAAACAGAACTATCTGAAAGAACTGCAGAGAAATGCCTGAATAAGGATCATCATAAAACTGATATTGATGGGTATTGGGTGGAGTACTCAACAGTGTCTCCGTAGTGAGGAATATTTAGCCCTAGATTAAATACTGCTGCCGACCCACGTAAATCCTAACAGCAAGAACCAAAAGGATCAAACTATTTCCAAGTAACTGCATCTCAGCAGGAAGCTCAAGGAGATTTATTATAACAAGAAATATCCATTGCTCAACAAAATATAACTCACAGAATGGTTGGCATCAACTCACAGATTACAAGATAGTCAAAGAGGAAAGAAATATGGCTCAAATAGGGAATAATTAATCTAATAGCTAACTGGCCCAGCTCACACTGACCACAGATGTTAAAATGAGCAGAAAAGGCCACAGAAACATACTACAGGTGTTTTGCAGATGCTATTAGGGAACTAGAGAGAGAGACAGACAGACAGACAAACAGAGAGACAGAGAGAAACAGAAAGACACACAGAGAGACAGAGACACAGAGAAAGAGAATAAAATTAGTTCCGTTATTACCATAGTACAGCATTTACCTGTGAGTTTTAGTTAAAAGAACTTGACATAGCTGGGCATTGATAGCATTCAAGAGCTAGTTACTACTATTAACATGGAACAGGGTGGAAGGGAGATATGAAATAAAAAACAAATACAAAGAGAAAGAGAGACTATTTAGTTTAAGAGATTGTGTGTATGATTTGGAGGATAGAATAAAAATCAGTTACTCTGACTCAATACAATGAGACCTATCACTGGAAGAATTGTGTGAATGGAAATACACAACGTTATTAGTTTATATTTATTTTGACCTGGTGTTTGTTTGGGAGAGTCAGATATTCTGGTAAAAATATTTGTTCACTAGCCACTATTGGGCCACTGGAAACAGACTGGATGGATTACACACTGACTTTGAATAAATATGGTACTCTTGTTACCCTATCCTGTTACCACAATTACTTAAAAAGGAATACTTCATTTCCAGCTTGTGGCCACTAAAGCCATCAGGACTCTCTTCTGTGCCTTGCCTTCTTTCTTATAAAGGAGTAGTTACTTTTCACCAGACCTCGTCTCCCCATTTCTATAACATAATATTTCACAAGTAACTCTATTCAACTGTCCTGTGAAAAAGTAGTAATGAGCATACTAAAAGTTCATCATCTAAATTGTTGATGAAGATATTAGGTGCCTAGAATTAAGTTCTGTGAAACATCTGTCAGCAACATACTTCCATATCCAACATTTCATATGTAGAATACAAATTTCTGTAGTTTCTTACTGGGAGCATATTTTTGAATTCACGTAGTGACAATGCTGACCTCACAATTTGTTTAATTTTAACAGCAGCATTTTTGGCTCTACTTCTTCTGATTCTACAATTAGAATTTTTTTAATTTATAAAGAACAGAACATTGCTGATTTCTATTTCTTTTTTTAATTGAAATCTTTATTGGTACATTACATATGCACATCATGATTGTACTCCACAATGGGAATTTGTACCAGTATAAGACACAACTTAATTCTCATTTTTTCCCATAGCCCTACCCACCCTACCACCCCCCAATATATATAAAATTTGTTTCCTTTCTTTTTTGTTATAATCTCATTATTTTTCCCCCTTCACTCTATTTTACCTTGAGTATTTTCTATTTCACAATATATAACATACAATTCTAGAACTCATTTACATCTTTGTTTTCTCATACCAGAGAAAAGATGCGATATTTACCTATCTGTGACCTATTTATTTCACTTATGAGGATATCCTCAAGGTACGTCCATTTAAGTAGAAATGATTCAAACTTATCATTTTTATGACAGAGTAATACTCCATTCTGTAGAAGAACCACAGCTTTTTTATCCAGTCTCCAGTTGATGGACATTGGGTTGTTTCTAAGATTTAGCAATCACAAACTGAGCTGCTATAAACATGGGTGCACATATGTCACTGTGATATGAGTCTTTTAATTCTTTTGTGTATATACCTAGCAGAGTGATGGCTGGGTCAAATGGAACCTCCAATCCTACCTTTTTGTGGAATCTCCAAACTGATCTCCACAGGGGTTGTACGAGTCTACAGTCCCACCAACAGTAGAGAAGGGTTCCTTCTTCTCTGCAGCCTCACCAACATTTGTTGCTGGCTAATTCTGAAATGGCAGCCATTCTTTGTGGAGTGAGATGAAATCCTAGTGTTGTTTTCATCTGCATCTCCTGAATGACTAATGATGTTGAACATTTCTTCATATGCTTCTTAGCTGCTCTTACTTCTTCCTCTGAAAAATATCTGTTCGTTTCAGATGCCCATTTTTGAATCGGGCCTTTAAATTTGGTGGGCTGATTTTTTTATTTTTTTTTTGAGCTTTTTATATATTCTAGATAGTAACCCTTTGTCTGAGGAACAGCTGGTAAAGATATTTTTCCCGCATTTTTGGTTACCTTTTTGCTCTGTTGGTTGTTTCCTTTGCTGTGCAGAAGCTTTTTAAAAGAATGAGGTCCCATTTGCTGATTTCTTCTGCCAATTCTTGTGCTATCGAGGTTTTGTTCAAGAAGTCTTTCCCTAGGCCAATGTCTTCAAGAATTTTACCTAACCTGTTTTGCAACAGGCTTAGAGTTTCTGTTTTAATATTTAGGTCTCTTATCCACTTTGATTTTAGCTTGGTACATGGTGAAAAAGCTAGGTCTAGTTTTAGTCTTTGGCAAATTAAAGCCCAGTTTTTCCAGCACCATTTGTTAAGGAGGCTATCTTTCCTCCATTGAGGATTTTTGGCTCCTTTGTCAAAGATGAGGTGGCTCAGTGTACCTGGAGTAGTTTCTGGATCTTATAGTCTACTCCATTGATCCTCAGGGCTATTACTTTGCCAGTACCATGCAGTTTTTATCACAGTGGCTTTATAGTATAGTTTCAAGTTTGGAGTTGTAATACCCCCCACCATGTCCCTGTTACTTAGAATTGCTTTTGCTATTCTAGGTCTTTTGTGGTTCCAGATGAAAGTTTGGATTTTTTTCTCTAGATCTGTGAAATATGCTGTTGGGATTCCAATCGGGATTGCATTGAATCTGTATAGTTGTTTGGGGAGTACAGCCATTTTGACGATATTGGTTCTTCCTACCCAGGAGCAAGGTATGTCTTTCCATTTTTTGATATCATCTTCTATCTCCTTTTTCAGAGTGTTACAGTTTTCAGAGTAGAGGTCTTTCATCTCCTTTGTTAGATTGATTCCTAGATATTTTATTTTTTGGGGTGCTATTGTGAAAGGTACTGACTTCCCAATTTCTATCTCAGTGGGTCTACTGTTTGTGTATACAAAAGCTATTGATTTTTTAACATTGACCTTGTAACCAGCTACATGGCTAAATTTGGCGATTAGGTCCAGCAGTTTTTTAATTGAGTTTCTAGGATCCTCTAGATAGAGTATAATGTCATCAGCAAACAATGACAATTTAACTTCTTCTTTTCTTATCTTTATTCCTTTTATTTCTTTCTCTTGCCTAATTGCTATGGCTAATATTTCAAGAACTATTTTGAACAGAAGTGGTGAAAGAGGGAATCCTTGTCTTGTTCCTGATCTTAGTGTGAAAGGTTTCAATTTTTGACCATTTAGTATGATGCTGGCTGATGGTTTCTCATAGATAGCTTTTATTAGTTTGAGATACAGACCATCTATTCTAATCTTCTGTAGGGTTTTGAACATAAATGGGCATTGTATTTTGTCAGTTGCTTTTTCTGCATCAATTGAGATGACCTTATGGTTTTTGTCCTTGAGTCTGTTAATATAGTGTATAACATTTATTGATTTACGTATGTTGAACCATCCTTGCATACCTAGGATGAATCCAACTTGGTCAGGGTGTATAATCTTTTTGAAAACTCTCTGTATTCTGTTCTCGAGTACTTTATTGAGGATTTTTGCATCTATGTTCATTAGGGATATTGGCCTGTAGTTCTCTTTTTTTGGTTGGGTCTTTCTCTGCTTTTGGAATCAGGGTAATGGTTATTTCTAGGAATGAGTTTGGGAATATTGCTTCCCTTTCAATTTCATTAAAGAGTTTAAGAAGTAGAGGCATTAACTCTTCTTTAAAAGTTTTATAGAATTCAGCAGTAAAACCATCAGGTCCAGGGCTTTTGTTTGTTGGCAAGTTTTTAATTACATTTTCAATTTCACAGATTGATATTGCGGTATTTAACATTTCCATATCTTCTTCATTCAGCTTTGGGAGTTCATATGTGTATAGAAATCTATCCATTTCTTCTACATTTTTCATTTTATTAAAGTATAAATTTTCAAAGTAAGTGTTTATTATCCTCTGGACTTCCTCTGGGTCGGTAGTAATTTCTCCGTTCTCATTCCTAATAGCATAGATACGAACCTTTTCCTTCCTTTGTTTAATAAGGTTGGCTAAGGGTCTATCAATTTTGTTTATCCTCTCAAAATATCAACTCTTTAATTCACTGATTTTTTGTACCATTCTCTTAGTTTCCATTGCATTAATTTCTGCCCTGATCCGTATAATTTCTTGCCTAGTGCGTGCTTTGGTTTTGTCTTGCTCCTCTCTTTCTAGCCGCTTGAGATTCAGCCTTAAATTGTTTATTTGAGCTTGCTCCGTTTTCTGGATGTAGGCCTTCACTGCTATGAGTTTTCCTCATAGAACTGTTTTCACTCTGTCCCATAAATTTCTATATGTTGTACTGGGGTTATCATTTAGTTGTAAGAACTGTTCAATTTCTTCTCTAATTTCTTCTGTGACCCATTGGTTGGTCAGCAGAGTTTTGTTCAGTTTCCATGTGTTTGTGAGCAACCTGGGCTTTCTTTTGCTATTCAGTTCCAATTTCAGGGCACTATGGTCTGACAGTATACAAGGGATAACTTCAATCCCTTTATATTTGCTTAAACCTGTTCTATGAATGAGCACCTGGTCTATTTTGGAGAATGATCCATGAGCAGCTGAGAAGAATGTAAATTCTGACTTTGTGGGGTGAAATATTCAGTAGGCATCTATTAAGTCCATTTGCTGAAGAATCTGGTTGAGCTCAAGTATTTCCTTATTGACTTTTTATCCAGTCGATCTGTCTCTTTGTGACAGTGGGGTATTGAGGTTCCCTACTATTATTGTATTGGAGTTACATGGTTTTTCATGTCCATTAATGTTTGTTTTATATAGTTGGGTGCATTAGAATTTGGAGCATAGATATTTAAGATTGTTATTTCTTTCTCTTGGATTTTTCCCTGTACTAAGCGATAGTGTCCGTCTTTATCTCTCTCTATCAGTTTTGGCTTGAAGTCTATTCTGTCTGCAAATAAAATCACCACTCCTGCTTTCTTGCTGTTTCTTGTTCCATGGAGTATTTTTTTTCCATCCCTTTACTTTTAGTCCATGGATTTCTTTCTGAATTAGGTGTGTTTCTTGTATGCAGCAGATTGTAGGATCTTGATTCTTGATCCACTCTGCCAGTCTGTATCTCTTAATTGGCATGTTGAGTCCATTGACATTAATGGTTATGACTGATATAGGCAGATTTAGTGCTGCCATGTTTTCCTGTTCTTGGCTCTGTTATTCTACTTTGCCCTTTTCCCATGACTTTCTTGTTTGGTCCCATGGGTTGACTTGGTTAGGTCTCATGGATTTGCAACTTTCCTTATTTTTCTCCAAGATATTCTTTAGAATATTTTGGAGCACAGGTTTCGTATTTGTGAAGTTTTTCAGGTGTTCTTTGTCATGGAAGTATCTTATTTCCCGATCAGTTTTGAAGGATAGTTTTGCAGGATACATCAGTGTGGGTTGGAAGTTGTTTTCCTTTAGGGCTTGAAAGACTTCACTCCAGGCTCTTCTTGCATTGAGTGTTTGAGTTGAAAAGTCTGCTGTGATCCTGACAGGCTTCCTTTGGTATGTGTTTTCTTTTCTCTGACTGTTTTCAGTATTTCATTCTGTTTTTGGATATCTGGAACTTTTATAATTATATGCCTACGTGTCGACTTTTCCATGTCACAGGTGTGTAGAGTTCTGTATGCTTCATATATTTGTATGTTGAATTATTTTCCTTTTCCTGTGAAGTTTTCTGCCATTATCTCTGTGAATAGTTTTTCAATGTCTTTAGCATTGTCTCCTGCTTCCTCAGTGACTCCAATCAATCTTATGTTATTCTTCTTTCAATCATCTAGGAGCTGTTGGATTGATTTTTCATTGTCCCCTGCTTTTCTCCATAGATTACGCCTTTCCTGTTCATTGGTTGAGATCCTGTCTTCTAGGTCTGAAATTCAGTCTTCTACCATATTCATTCTATTGTGTAAACTTTCACTTTCTTAATTTCCTGGACCTCTGCTGGTAGGTGTTTTAAAGGTTCCATTGCTTTTGCTATCTTGGATTCTATCAACTCAATGATTTACTCTTTGGCTTTATTAATCATCCTGTTGACTGTTTCCAATATCTCTGCTTTCATCTCAGAGATCAGTTCTGATTTCCATTTTACTAGATCTGCTTTGGTTACCATTTCCTAGGACCCTAGAGACTGACCTTCAAACTTCTCTATTTCCCTTCCCCCTGTGGTACCTTGAGGTGAGGATCTTTGTATCTGAGACTTTGAGTGTTTCTTCATCTCTGAGTTTTTGTCATTGCTGTTTTTCTGGGCTTTGTACCTGCCCTGTTTTCTGGTGATGTTTGTTGCAAGTCACTTTCCTTCTAATATTTAGGAACCTTAAAATATCAGTGTTTCCTGGATTCTTCTTTACAGTCTGTATTGGGACCTAAAGAAAAACCACTCGTTCTGGCACACCATATAAGGCACTCAAACAATACGATCAGAACACTTTCTCCCATCTGCTTAGAGGCAGGAAGGCTCTGGCTCCTGCACTGCTACAATGGAGCTGCCTGAGTTTCCAATGGGCCCGCCTACTTACCAATACAGAGTTTCTGGGCTCACTTGTGCAGTCAGCCTGGAAGCCAGTAGGCTGCAGGCCCTGTGCAGCTGCAGTGGTACTGGCTGATGTTCCAACAGGCCCACCTACTCACCAATACAGAGTTCCTGGATGTGCTTCTGCAGTTGACGTGGAGAAAGGCAAACTCTGGCCTTGCTTGGCCGTAACAGTGTGGGCTTCCACTTCCCTGGCTCTGCCCTCTGTTATACTCAGTCCCTTGGCGCTCTTCTGCATGGGCCTGGAGGCCACAGGCTCCAACCATGGTGTATTGCTTGAATTCCATGGTGTTCTTTGATAAACATGTATGTAGGACCTAGCAGCCACTCCCAGAAGAAGCCACAATTCCCCACTGGTGAAACTGACCATTACATAGCAAAAGGCCTAATTAGTGACATACTGACTTTAGGGAGAGTCCTCATAAATCAGTTTCCTATGGCTCACTAACACTGGGCTTATAAAATTTCATGCAGACTTTTATGACATTATTCTTTATGAATTGGTTTGCAGATATCTGAGGAAATTTGCTAATTTTAAAAACAAAACATAAATTGTGTAAGAAGGATTTAGAAGAAAGAAAATTCAGGGTGTAAAGAAGTGAATTTCTGGAAATCTATGAAGAGTATTTTTAAAGAGACAAAAATATATTGCACCTATCAAATAATAATACAACAATATGGGAAAAGAACATTTAGAAAATGAAAAAGAACACAAACAACTGACATACAAAATCAAATTTGAAAGTTAAGCGAAATGGCTTGAAGACCAGATTAACAAAATACCACTAGAGTAGAATAAAGATACAAAGGTAAAATACAAAAGAGATAATACAATTACAGTTTGAAGTACAAAAACACCCAAGGAGAGAAAAAAAGCCACAAAGGAGAGGAAATTATCAAATACAGATAACTTAAGAAAACTCCAACCTATACAGAGAAAGTCAAAGTTTCCAGGGAGAAAGAAGAAAAAAAAAAAAAAACTATATTCAAGAAATCAGAAGTCATTCTTCTGAAATGCAGTCCTACAAATTTGAAAGTATTGGAGTAATGACTTCAAAATCCTTAAGGAATATTATTTTAAACCTGAATTTCTATATCCAATTAAAAAATTAAATCAGAAGTTAGAGTTAAGACTGGTTAAGATCACAAAACAAAGCAATCAGTAAGACAATGACAATGAACAAAACCACTTCTTGTGGTCTTTCTCTCAAAGTTCCCAGTCAGCTATAAGTAGCATATCCTAGACAGGAGCATGAGGGTACTGAAAGGGTTAGCTTAGACAAAAACAGAAATAAACACATAAAACTGATGCATGTACTGATGCTGTCCATATTGAAAAGAGTATCATATTCCTCTCAGACAGTTTGGGGGTGAATGAGTGACAGTTATGTAAAAAACTAAGCAAACAAGACACTTACTATAACTTCTGTTTACCTAGCAATAAAAATGTGATTTATGTTCCAATTTGTACATTGTTTATGCATTTCTGAAAGTTGATTAAATAAAAATATTAGTGACAGCTCTATTATTAGATAGAAGGTTAGTAGCTATGCAGATGGCAGTAGTGTGCTAATATAGGAGAACTAAATGACTGTTTTCTAAAATTGGAGGTACATAAGTAATGTCTAAGATAGAAACACAAAGAAGCACTATAAACATGGTTAGAAACACAGGCGTGTTTCCAAACACAGAAGAAATAGCTAAAAGAGTTTCAGATGGCTGCCTCAGAGAGCACCTATTGGAATAAAAATGAAAGAGAAATATGGATATATTTTAAATTCTAGAGGATATAGTGACAGTACATATGTACTGTTTGTTTTACTTTGATATATATAAAAATTTTAACGACCACAGACGAGAGAATAAAAGTGCTTTTTTAGTGATAGGAAGACAAGTTGTCATTTTTTTCATAAATGAAACAAAGATAGAAATTATTGGTTGCTAAAGTGGCCCCTCTTCAGCCTAAGTTTGATGTCTACTAAGGCTGATATAGTCCACTATGTGTTAAACTGTAAAAGAAAAAAATTATCAAAAATGCTTGAAATAAATCAGTAAGGGTTCTTCTGAAAGGCATGGTAAAAGTATGGTCTTTACAATATTTCAACACTCTGAAAATAAAACCTTATTGTACACCTAGGTCTATTTATTCTCTATTTTATGTCTACTTTCCAGAAATACTTTTTTAGGAATGTATTATGTGGAGGTGGAGGGAAAGCACATATTATAGCCTAAGTAGCTTGTCTCTAACGAGATCATCCTAATTTTCTTTTTCAATGATAAACATTTCATTTTTCTCTTTTTCACTTTCCATTATGACACTATTTCTCACTCCACAATACACTACTGTGCTGCAATTTACAGCACAGAGGCCTTTAAACTATAAAGTTTATTAGTTATTTTGAATGTCCACAGCAGAGGTCTGGCTTCCTGGCCAGAAAGTCCTGTGGCATATTTCCAGGCTGGAAGAAACTATTTTTCTCAAACTTTCAGATTCTTCTTGGCATCTGAGATCATGGTCTGTCATTGGTAGTGGACTAGTGGGTTATTGCTAGCTCCAGATCATGTCCATATTACTCGCTCTCTTCCTGTCCCAGACACATCACCATTGACACTAGAAACAGGCCATTCTTTCCTTCTTAAATAAGGATGCGAGCCATTGTCAAGCATGTCAAGCACCTCATAATTATACTGTGTACGTATCAACTAGCAATTTCCAGCAGACCCACCCTCTCGCTATTTATTTTGATATCCCTCACCTCCACAAGTTTCACCTTAATTCAGAGATCCCTCACAGCATCATCGTATGGCATGGAAGTGGACTAAGCTTGGCTTTAGTTCCATCTCTAAAAATATCTCAGCTAAGAAGTGTAGCCATCAGCAGGAAGGGCAATGTGCTATGAGATAACTGGGATGCCAGAAGATGGCAGGCAGAGGAGACAAATGGGGTAAGCAATTTTGGTTGCTCTCTCTTGAGTTTCTTTGTAACCAGAGCTGCATCAGGGCAGCTTTTTAGGAAGCTTTTACAACTAGGAAGTGAAAGGTTCATCGTTCTCCCTGCGCTGTGAAAAAATGCCTGCTAGAGCTGGGCTTGTCTTCCCTCTCAATCATGTCAGGGAAAACAGAGCTGAAAAGCTTTATGATCATCTGAGTGCTTCAAAAATCTGTTTACAAATGTTCCTCCGCACATCTCGCAAAATTGTGAAAAGTCTCCGTGCCAAGTGCAGGGATCCAGTTAAACTCCTTTGGGATCTTCCCTTCCTTCTCAAGGACAGTAAGATCACATACAACTTGGCTTTTGACACAATGTCCAATAAATGCTGTGTCCACAGTGGCACACAGTCTTTCTTCAAACTCATGTTGAAGTATGATTGCCAGTGCTGGGAAGTGAAGCATTTAAGAGGTGATTAGATCGTTAAGAGGAGAGCTGAACACCTTTCACTCAGGACTGGGTCAGTTCTCACAGGAGCACATTAGTTGCTGAAAGAGCATGTTTTTATGTAACGACTCATTCGTTGTGTTTTTTCCCTTCTGCATGTGAAATGCTTACCCTTTTGATGGTCGAGTAGCACAAGGCCTACCTCAGCCGTGTTCTTTTAACGTAGGCATGCTACCACTTGAGCTAAATCCCCAGCCAGCCCCATACTTTTAGACTGCTAGAACTGTGAACCAAGTAAATTTCTTTTCTCTATAGATTACCCAGTCTTGGGTGTTTCATTATAGTAACAGATAACAGACTAAGACAGATACCCAGAGAGATGTCTTGTTCTTTAAATATCAAAAAGTTATTGCTATGTAGGATTTAAAACAAAAGGTCTCACTTTGTGCCTTGCAAGCACAAGGTCATAAGCTCAGTCCCCAGTACTGCAAAGAAAAGAAAAAGAAAAAGAAAATAAATAGTTATCTGTCAGGAACTGTGGATGGCTTACTCAGATTTAACACATACTTAGTTGGACTTACAGGTGTTTGCCCTGCAAGATCAATTACTGGGATTATTGCAGACATCTGGCCCACCCTGCCGGTTCTTAAAACTACAAGGATTACTGCACCAGGATTATTGGCCTTAAGACTTATTCAGATTTACCTACCTGGATTTAGGAATGTCTGCCTTGCCTTATGGGATCTTCGACTACAGAGATTATTGTGGGACCACCCTGTTTTATGCATGCTAGGATTATGAGTGTACCAAAAGCTTAGTATCAAAAAAAAGGTGAACTAAGGGAACTGGCCCCTTCTGCTGCTGTGTATTTGGCCCCTGATGCTGCTGCTTAGAGCAAGAGTCAAGGCCAGGCTCAGACTTTTCCTCAAGGTTCCGATTTTGCCGTTTGTTGGTTGTTAATCTTTTTGCTGTGGGACTCATGGGAAATTGGAGCTTGCCATGAAGGTTCTGGCTGCATCTGTTTACCCTGTCTCTCACAGGTATCATTTTTTTCCATTGCCAACATAGTAAAGTCCAAAAAAGAGGCTTTTACATAATTTTTAAGCAAACTGTCCCATAATAAATTTTCTTTTCAAATGAAATTATTTTAAACCAAAATTTAAAATTCAGAGACATTTTTGAACTACGCTAGTATAGTTATGCCGGTAGTCTTGTTTTAGGTTCCTGTTTCTTTTATCTCCACAAAATGCTCCTCTGCCTAGAATGCCGAGGTCCAACCTCCAATGCACCTAGTGAACTTCTTCTATTCATTCTTTGAAATTCACTGCTTCTGAGAAGCCTTCATGCCACTGTCCTATCCTTAGATTAAATAAAGTAAGTCATCACCCTTTATGCTTCCCTGTAGTTGGAACATCTTTTTATTCTTATACACAAATGACCAAATCATAAGTATTTATTTTAGTGTGAATTTTGAGAGCAGGGATTATGCTATATTTTTTTCTAGCTTCCTTTGAACTGTCAGTGTCTCAGAGTAGTCAATCAATGCTGCTTTAGTTGAATTGGGTGGTAATAAAAAATGTTTTCTTACTTGTGAATTTAACTAGATAAAGTCTTAAAAATATACAAAATGACTTTATATTTGGTGATACACTTAACAAATTGCCTTTACTAAAAAGATAAATGAAACTAGGGTGTCTTGGAATTTGCCAGATATATTGCCAGATATATAGAGATAGATAGATAGATAGATAGATATAGATATAGATATATTGCCAGATATATATATGGTTTAAAAGCTGCATAATATGGCAGCTGGGATTTATCTAATTTGACAAATTGAGATGGTCATTGGCATTTTAAAGATGTCAAACAAAATCACAGTAGGAGGAGTTGTTTAAATTAATTTCAGTTGCCAAAGGAAGTGATTCACTTCAAAGTGATTTGCTCTGACTAATATTTTCCTATCACAAGTCTGGTCTTATATCTTCTCATAATTGTTTAAATACCTTTGAGTATTTGGCCCCTTTTCACATAAGAACTGAACAGTTCACTTTTAAAATATGGTAAAAAAAAAATTCTTATAAGTACCTGCTAAAGAGTTAGATTTTTAGCTACACCTGGAAGCAAATACCCATAGTCCCAGCATTCTAAAGGCCAATGCAGGAGGACTGAGAGTTCAAGCAATTTAGTAAATTCTTAAGACTGTCACAAAATTTTAAAAGTAACAATAATCAGAGGCTGGTGATGTTCAGTGCAAAAGCCCCAGGTTCAATTTCCAATACTTAAAAAAATAATTTCACCTGATTTTAAATTAGGTTCTTAGAAAAATTAATAAGACCACTCAACATAATTTCTTCAAAACCCTTTATAGAGGTTAATACAATATGGATGAAGAGAGAATAAGAATGTAGGAATTGAGGCCAAAGATTTAGCTCAGTGGTCCCAGTGCCTGCCTAGCAAGTGCAAGGTCCTGAGTTCGATCCTCAGGAATGCAGGAATGTCCTCAGTAACCACATATAACAATACCAGGCCTGGTAACTCATGTCCATCAGTAATCAATACCATACACCACAATACTGGACGTTGTGGCTCACACCTATAATCCCAACACTTGGGAGAGACAGGAAGATTTCTGTGAGTTTGAGGCTGAGTTCAGGACCAGCCTGAACTACAAGTAGAGACTCTGTCTCAAAAAGAATGTGGGAAATGAATCTTCTTTTTAAGTTGGAGAAGTAACACATGAAATGTTAGAGCATTTCATCAATTTATTTGTTTGTTCAACAAGTTTATATTGAGACACATCAAACACACTGCTATGGTGATGGCACACAGCAGGCTCCCCAAAAAAGTGCTTGAGGAGATGTCCCAACTGCCCATAAATTACATGCCCTTCCTTAAGAACTCAACTGAATCCTTTAACTCATTTGGTAGTTGAGGCATAACACAAGCCACAGCAGGGGTCCTAGCAGGATGGCTAGCATAAAGTTTGACTTAATCCCTGTTCGCTCTGACATTATTTCCTTAATTGTATATATAATAGAACTTAATTGACAAAGAACCCCAAATATTATTAAGATTCACAGGCACAGCTTTCAAAGGTGAGTTTGTGTTTGTTAATGAGCTGTACTCTGATAAAAATAAGAAATTAAGTAGCTAGAATCTAGCTCCAAGTTTTGTGTTTTTAATTTTTGTGGTACTGGGGATTCAGCTAGGCTCTCTTAACTGAGCTTCATCCTCAGCTGTTTTGTTTTGTTTATTCTGAGACAACATTTCACAAAGTCACCAAGTTGACCAGACTGAGCTCCAACTTTTGATCTTCCTTCCTATCTCAGCTTCCTGGAGGCTGAGATCACATGCATATACCTCCACACCGAAATCCTTCCAAGTTTTATCCTGTTTTTGAGAATCTCCAAAGAAGATGACTAAGATTGGAACGTTCATCCAAACCGACATGCTGACAATATTTTTTTAAATATTAATTTTGTACCTTTTATGCCTGCAAGGCAATAAGCATGCTAAAAGAGGGTAAATTGTGGCTTCTGCTTCACTTGTAGTCTCTCAAAGAGCAAAGTATGCAAAGGAGACAAAACCAGATGAGTAGGCAAGATGTGAAATACACCATAGGCTGTAAATTCAGGAATAGATGTTTTGGTGGGGAAACTGAGAAAGGAGAAGTCAGACAAAGCCCTGAGATGATTGTAGGTGAAGGGAGGGAGAAGGGCACAGAGCAGGTAACAGCAGGGAGGAAGAAAAGTGAATGCTGTTGCAAAATAAGTCCAGTTTCATATAAGAGTGGGTTGGGACACAATGGAGGTCACAAATTGGAACCTGATGTCCGACTTCGGGTTGTAGGCATTATTGGGCATGTTCACTCAGAGACTTCCAGAATTCACACGGAAATTTGGATTTCTGCTATTCTCTTAAAAATGAGAATGTTCAGTAGCAATGGACCTGCATTCCTGGAAGGTAATAATCCTTTGAAATTGACTTTACACCCTTTAGATCAGGGAAGGTGTTCTACATTGATACACCACTCCATCTGGCCCATCTGCTCATTTATTTCCTCTGCCTTGTGTTTATAAGTATCCCGTTAGTCATCTTTTGCTAGGTTCTGCTGTGATAACAAATACTCTCAAACTCTCAAAGGCTTATGAGCACAATACAAAGTTTTATTTCTTAGTCTTATTATATGTCATCTCCTAGTTACTTTCTTGTTGCTGAGACATAATGTCTGAAAATTAAAGGATAAGAAGTTTATTTTGCTTCATGGATTGTAGAGGTTTTAGTCCATAGTTGGCTGGGTCCAAGGCAGGGCAGAGAGGGGAGTGGCAGGGGAAAACAGCTCATGCCCATGGGAAGTCTTGAGCAAGAGACTGATCAAGGGAGGAAGGTAGACCCTTCAAATGCCATGTCCTCAGTGATATCACATTGACCTTTCAGAAGCTCCACCAATGACTGTGTGAAGCTTTGGGGGGAGATATCTAGATACACACCATTACATCAGCTGCAGGTAATTGGGGTCATATTTATTGAAATCCAGGCTGAAGACCAGCCCTATCCTACGATGCACAGAAGGAAACAACATGGAAGAATGAGGAGAATGGCTTTTAAACATTTGCTCACACATGATACATGTCGCTACTACTTCCTGAAGATACATTTGGTCTTTGACATGCCTACTTTGGCATCAGTGGCTTTGGAAAAAATAATCACATCACAGGTGGATTCAGCAACTAATTAGGAACATACAATACACTCTTAGAAGTTACATTCTCTTTCTAAGGAGAAAACACTTTGAAGTAGGAGTGAGAACTGAGTGCTTTAAATACCAGCCACAAGCACCCATGACTGACAAGTTCCACGTGCACCTAAAACAAACTGAAGGAAAGCATGAGTCTGGGAAACAGAGCTTTCACATATGCCCTCCCAAGAAGCATGCCACTGAACTTGACAGAAGCTGATAGAGGGGGAGGAAAGGGCTGGATAAAGGAAAGGTCTTTATTTACAGCAAAGGACAGAACACTCTGTCACCTTGGAAACAACTAACAAAGGCTGTGTGGAAAGCTGTAAAAAGTCCCTGTCTGCTCTCTCAGAGGTGATTTGGACTAAGCAGTGGGGTGGGGTATCCTGCCACTCAACTGCTCGGGGTCCAGGGTATTGTGTAGTCAGATAGGTCATTCCAGCTGAAAGAAAAAGCTGTTTGGCTTTTGATGGGCACAGCTGACTACACAATATCTATCCTTTTGTCCTTTGTATTCAAAGATAACACTGGCCACAGAGGAGAATATGGCCACAGTGCCCAAACCTATGACCCTTACTGGGGATACAAGTTCTTTGCTGTATAAACTGTTCTTTCCAAATCCCATTGCAGTCAAAATCACTTTCATTCTGAATAAACTGTAATAACCTGGTAGGTTTGTGCCTTCTCAAAGGTCCTTCTATGTCATTTGTTGCATGTGCATATCTACTAATCATCTCTTATCTTTCTATAGTGTAGCTTGTATAAACAAATAATTCTTTAGTTCTTGAAGCAATTCTTCAAGAGGCTGACTATGTTTCCATCACAGACTGAAAATTCTAAATTCACTAACATATAGGTCACAATTATTACAGTGCCTTTTGGAAGATTTGATACCATGTAGGATATAATGTTCACACCATACTGGCACTGTCCAAAAACTTCTTGGTCTTTGAAATAGCATTTTGAGCTTGCACTTTTCAGAAATTATCAACAGCTAGGTAACAGCTCAAAGCTGAAGACAACCCAGCGTTTTAGGTCATCTGTGAAATATGTAAATATCATAGCATTTGCCTGCCAGAGGTTGTTCCTACACAAGTGTTTATAGATTGGAACAAATTTTTTGTGTATTTTGTTGAGAAAATATTCAATTTTGTCTCAGGTTAAACATTATAGGGCTCAAAACTTTATCATTAATTCTCATCTCCTTGTATAATATATTTTTTTCTTTTTTCCTTTTTTTTTTTTGAGACAGGACCTTGCTTTGTAGTTCAGGCTGGCCCTGAGCTCAGCCTCAAACTCACATCACAACAATCCTCCTGCCTCTGCCTCCCGAGTGCTGGGATTACAGGCGTGAGCCACCATGCCCGGCACTGCGGTATGTGGTACTGGTTGCTGCTGGGCATGAGTTACCAGGGATCGGACCCGGGTCCTTGCGCTTGCAAGACAGGTGCTGGAACCACTGAGCTAACTCCCCAGCCCTCCTTGTATAATATTATTTAACAGTAATGATAACTGATTGAAGAAAACACAAGTTTTGTCTTGGTGTGGTCACTTATGTGACCACAGGTGAATCATTTATGCATTAGTAAAAAAGTAAACTTTCTAGTCAACTTTTTAAAGACTTTTAGTCCAGTTAAAGACAGCAAATATTTGACAGATGTGTTAGCAGTCTTAACTCTAGTATGGAACATATGACTAATCAATCATAGATATGATTTTATCTAGTCTGTGATCCTCAGTATCTTTTTCATTTCAGAATTCCAAGCAGTCACAACTGATCACAAGAGTTGGCACTTAAGTTGGAGAACCTTGTACAACTTCAGGTGTAAATATAAGGAGATAACATATGATAGTTCCTTGCAAACAGTTCTCTATCACATTGATGTAAGGTGCTATTATTATTTCTACTATTAAATTAGTTAGTTATTGTTCCAAAAATTGGCACAGATTGTGTTCAAGCTATATGGAGCATTATTGTATCTTGCCAATACCCCTTACATTTGTTATTCTAACAGCATGTGTGAAGAGATTTGGCTCCTAGCACTCTGAAAACGTACATGTGCAATGAAAGCTATTTCAAAACACAAGGTAATAACTAACTTGGAAAACCTAGGCAGTTCTGTTAGGGAAGACACACTCATGTGGATTTGAAGCCTGGATTCGCCTTTTAATATGTCAAAGCTTGCCAGTCACTCAACTTCTCTGTACCTCAGTTTCCTCAAGTACAAAGTAGAGTCTACAAACAAATTTCCTTTAGGGTTGTTGAAATTTTATATGTATAAAATAAAAAGGAAAACCAGACTCACAAGCAGTTCTCTGTAAATGTTAGTTCCTACAACTGAAAAACTAGTATATGACAAGTATTCTAGGACTTCTGATTTACTTCTATTTTATCAAGATTGATAAACCTTAAAAGTCAGAAAACATTTATAGTCAGAAACAATTTTTTTTTTTAGTGCAAGAGATGAATACCTACACTTACATCATCATCTTCCTTCAAAACAAAGAACCATAAACCATATCCTCTTGGTAAGAATTGCCTCATTTACTGAATAAGATGTTGTAATTTATTTGTATTTAAAACAATTAGAAAATGTCAAAGGAGCAATAACTCAAAACTGCTAAAGCTATGAGGTGAAATTTAATAAGGAAAAATGCTATAACTCAAAATAATATTCTCCCATTTCTGTGCTTATATCTGGAGCTGTCATGTTATACAAACATAATAGCTGATTGCATAGATAAAATTTTACAAATCCTTCTGATAAAGTATGGGACATTGTTCAGAGTGATGGCCTGGTTCTGAGTACCTCTTTTAGAAGGCTTCATTCAATGCTTACTGTGAACACTTCTATTTCTATCCTCAAAAATTATAATTATTTATTTATTTATTTATTTACTGAGGCAGGTACTAAGTTTTGTAGTGTAGTCTGACCTTGAACTCACCATGTAACACAGGATGGCTTCAAACTTGAGGCAATCCTCGCTTAGCCTCCCAAGTGCTGGGATATAATTGCTTTTTTTAAAAAAAGTTGAGCAGATTTATTTTTCCCCATCACTATTCCTTATTTACTTATCTCAACTGTATCAAATTTATTATAGACAGGTCCCAAATTGCAATGGGTTAACCTATGATTTTTCAACTTTTGGATAATATGACCATGATACACATTCAGTAGAAACCATTCTTTGAATTTTGTTGTTTTCCCTGACTAAGTGATATGTAGTACAATACTCTCTTGATTCTGGGCA
>PVIR01021233.1:0-29669 GCA_004026965.1 Petromus typicus
AGAAATTAGGCATCCTGGGCTCAGTTCTTCATCTCTGCAGAGTTTGCAGAGAATCCAGGGAGTGCTTCAGGGCATAAGATGGAGTTTGAGGTTCCTGCAGTTGCTGTCTAGCAGACTTTGGGCATCACGTAGGATACACAAAAGCCACCCAGCAGAAGAGGGGCCTGCCCATGCCAAGCTGTCTGAGCTGGTTCCACTAGTAATGTGCCATCTGTCTCAACGCCCATCCACAGCCAACAGATGCCAGCCTGCTAATGCCATGGGGACACAGCATCAGTTACCTGCTGGCCACTCTCCACTTCCTGCTAACCCATCATCACACTCTAAAAGATTAACTGGATGTGTGTGGCGAGCTGAGCTGTGGCTCTCCAGGGTGCAGGGAAAGGGCAACAGGTCCTCACCTCCAAGAGCTGATAGTCTAGCTGGCATGGCTGAAATGTTGTAAGGTGAGGCCTGAGGGACAGTAGTTGGACATCCTGGCCCTTATACCTGCAGTGAGATGTTCCTGTCTCTGGACAGACCTTGATCATGCATTGCTCTCTGTGGTTGCTTATTTTCTTTGGGTTGGTGCAGCCCAATTCCATCACAATGACACCATCTTCTTACAATAGATCCCTGGCCCTTCCCCAAAGCAAGCTGAATCCTGCTGGGCTAGAAACCTTGTTTCTTTCTTTGTGTAATGACTTTGCACATTTCTGCTTTGGACTATCTTGTATTGATGTCACATTGTAACTCCTTTTCTTGATTTATTTCCAAGTTCTTAGGAGGGACACCCCTCATTTTTATACTCACGGGCCATTTCCACTTACTGCCTTAGAGAGAGCTCTTGAAACTTGATGCCTGTAAAGGCCAGGCTGATGATGTGTGCATGAGGGAAGCTGTGGCTGTGTGCTTTGTGCGTGGAAGGGGCTTCAGGGAGGGCTGGAGTCTGCAGAGAACTGGAGATGATTGCCTTGTGAGAAGGGCCAGCACTCTTGTTGATGGCTGCCCTGTGAGATGAGCCAGTTTTTTAAGAAAAGTGGATTTTCACATGGAATTTCTTTTTATAAATGTTAGTTCAAATACTGAAAAAAAAAAAAATGACTTAACCAGCCAAGCAAAATGCTCCATGGTCTGAACACAGGAAACAGCACTGTCTGCCCTGTGGTTGCCCTTCTATGCGAGATGAGGCAATCATCCAAAGTGGTGGTCTGTGTGCATGTGTCCACGCATGCACTCACATGTGCCTCCAGAAGCCTGACGGCCTTACGAGCAGCTGTTTAGCTGTCCATGGGGCCACTGTGAGTGGGGCTCAAGATGGCCTCCGAGGGGTAAGCTTGTGTTGTCCTTGAGGACAAGGAGAGAGACAAGGGACACTCTTCTCACAGGTGAGCCAGCTAAGTCTTCCAGCCACAGTGTCTTGGTGCTAGGCTGGACCAGCTGCTAAGCACAACCAGCTGAGTGCCGGGCTGTATGGAGCCTGTTCCAGGCCGGGGACACCCTGCAGGCTCCCAGAAGCAGCTTTACACTGTCATTGCACCAGCTGAGCTCTCAGTCAGGAAGCTGTTGCAGAGAGAGAGACAGACAGACAGAGACAGAGCACGGAGTGGGACCTTGGTTACCCCAAGAGAGACACTGGAGAGGTGTCATCTGAGAAGGAGGCCCAGGGTGCCCAGGGCCCCCAGGCTTGGAGGAGCTTCACAGCCTTAACCTGAACTGCTCTCATGGGTGTGCTGCTGGGTTCAGAGCAGGACATGATTGTCTCCCTTCCCAGAATGCTGTGAGTTACTTTTCTGCTCTTAGCCAATAAACCCAGAAGCTTTTAAAGGCTGGAGGCAGGGCCTGCCTACCTACCCTCAGGTACCAGGGAGGAGAATGGGTCTCCTGAGTCCATGCAGGTTTGCAGATCCAAGGCCATTAGGGGATTGGAACGCATAAAAGGGCTACAGAAGTCCAAGCAGGACGTGGGGAATTCAAAGTAGGGAAGAGCCTGCATTTCAGTTTGGGAAGGGGAGGTGCTGGATAGGTGAGCCCCCAACATCTTTTGGTTCTGAGGTTCTAGAAGCTGGGAAGGAGCTGAGAGGAGTCTGGGGCCAGCAGATAAGGATGGGAGGGCTGAGGAGGCTCTTAGGAAGAAGAATGCTGGGGTGGTCACATGGGGTGCCATAGGTCAGTTTGCCCATCTTGGGCTCCCGGTGCAGAGAGGTATAGACGAGCAGGGTCTTCAAGGATCATGCAGTCCTGTCAAGACAAGATAAAACCCATAAAAAATTTAAGGGCGGACAAGTTGGGTAACAGCATATGGGCAGGATGAGAAGGTGTCAGGAGGCAGCCAGTGTCCTGTGCCAAGGGAGGATGGTAGTGCTGGAGTCCTGAAGGGCCTGAAGGGCAAGTAGGAAACAGAGACATCCAGGGATTATGCAGGGCTGGACACACATGTGCACCCTCCCCAGCCCATCCCAGCTCTGGCCCCACTGCCATTTCTCTCTTCCTGCTCCAGGAGGCCCTCTGGGGGACCTTCCTGTGTAGGTGCCTCCCCCTGGGAGGATGCTAGGCACAGCAGGCCTGCTGTTGCTGGGAAGAGGGGCCATGGCATTTCCCTAGCCCTCCTGTCACCCATGCCCTGGTTTTCCTGGGAACTGGTCCAGTTCTTGGTCACCCCGAGGCTGCTCTTGAGACAGTATAGTCAGGCCAGGGCCTCTTGCCTTTTGCATGACATTCTGTCCAGGCCTGCACAGAGTGAGGCCTCTAGAGTGGGCTGTGAGGGCAATGAGAGGATTTGGGGAGTTCTCACTACGTAGAAATCCCATCTTGCCACTTATGCCTGATGTGATTTTGACCTGTGATACAGAAGGGACTGAGAGGACTAGCAGTCATGAGGATGGGGAAGATGACTCAGCACGGATCTCTGGGATGGCAGGCTGCTGAGGAACCTGGTCAGGCTGGGCCTAGCTGGAGGCATCCAGTGGCTCCCAAGTCACTCTCTGCTGGGCCTCTGTGTCCTCTTCTGCACAGCAGTGACCAGACCTTGAAGTGTCACTGAAGCAGTGCAGGAGCTCTTGGATTTCAGGAGCTCTTCCCATTTGTTCACCCCAGTGAAGCTGGATATGTCTGAGCCGGAAGCTCTGCCTAGCAGGACTCAAAGCAAATGGTGATAAATGTGCCTGGCTCTGAGAGTCCAGGTCCACCAGGAGAGAATACCTGAGCTTGCTGAGGCCCTGCCCAGCGTGAGCTCCAGCCTGGCCTCTGAATGCCTGCCCGGGGCCAAGTGGCCAGAATGGAACCTCCACCCCTTCCATTATCACAAAGCAGGATACCTGAATAATAAGTGGAAGGGATGTGGGTGGTTTTCTAGATTGAGGCTGTTTGAAGTATAGTTCTCTGGCAGCAAAATCTCGCCTGGGAGTGTATTATAAATGCAGAATATCAGGCCCAACCCCATCCGCTGAATCTGTGTTTGTGTTTTAACAAGACGCACAGGGATCCGTGAGCCTGTAGAAGCTTAGAGAGCATTGTGGCTTAACTGCAACTCTGCTCACCATGGCTCACATACAGAAATGCATTTTCATGGACAGGTAAAACCTAAGTCTCAGAAAATAATAATTACACTTACAATGCATGTTACAGTGCACGTTATATTACAATGCTGTATTTTTCATTCAGTGAGACATTTTTAATGCTAAGATCACGACCCAGAAAATGAGTTTTACAGCTCACTAAATCCCAACACCTGCAATTTGAATAACACTGGTTTGATATTTGAGTGACAGGGGTAGAGTGGTGATGGTAGTGACCGGGGAGTTAGATAGTCAGAATTCAGTGGATTTTGTCAATTTCCAAGATTGCCTGCCTCCAGTGCCCTGGGTTTCAGATCTTTCCCACTTCCCGGGGCTGGGACCTGAAGCCTCAGTACATTCCTGGGCTGAGCCTCCTGCTTTCTTTTGGCTACTTGCATGTGGCCAAGTCAGCAGGCCACCACTGAGGGGCATCACGGGGCCAATTGCTGGGGAAATGGTGTTTCTTCAGAGTCCCGCCTGTGCAGGGGTGGGATGCTGGCTGGAGGAGGGAGGCTGACAATGAGCAGGTGCCCATAGCTTCCTCAGGATAGCTGCGGGTATCCTCCCTCCAGCGCAGCTTGCCCTCACTCTTCTCACATGCCCAGCAGGCAGCATGGCCTCCAGGCTGCCCCTGCCCTAGGAGCTGCCTGACTGCTGGCAAAGAATTCTAGCTCTTGTTGCAAGCTCTGGGTGAAGGTGCGATTGCTACACTTTGTGGAGGCAGCAGGGAGAGCACAGATGAAGAAGCCAGGGCCATGGCAGCCAGCAGCCAGCAGCCAGCAGCCAGCAGCCAGCAGCCAGCACTGTATGCGCCAGTCACCAGGACAGAATGACCGGCCAGAGCTCAGAGCACAGTGCTGCGTGGAAGCACTGCGAGGAAGGCGGGGGCACCTGGGAAGGGGCCTGAGGAAGTTGGGGGAGGTGGGAGGCAAGTAGGTTGGGGCTGCCTCTCCACAGGCTCTAGAAGGATGGGCTCCCAAGAAAGGAGGCCTGGGAGGCAAATTAGAAGACAAATTAGAAGACAAGTCCCATGGTTTGCAGGTCACCAGACTCATCCCTGGGGATTGGGGGTGGGGTAATGCCTCTAATGCCTGGCTGTTCTTAAAAGGATTGGCTAAATTTACAGCTCGTAATGCTATTTGTCACTAGGCAGGTGGGAAGGGAGACTGAAAGGGATGGGGCGGATCCAGCTTATTGTCTCTGGCCTGCCGGGTGCTCCTGGGTGGACTGGGGCTGCTTTTGCTGTAGACCTGCATGTCCTGAGGGTGCTCTGAACTGCCCAGGCTGGAGCCAGGCAGGGCCAGAGGGTTAGGGAGAGACAGACATCCAAGCACAAGCTCTTTTGCTCTGCTTGGTCTTTCTAAGGAAGCCACACGGCTCTGCGATAACAACAGTGAGGGGGTGAGTGGTGTGGGCTGGGGGAGAGGACACCCATGTGGGGGAAAGCTCCTGTTCTTCAGAGAACAGTTTTTCATTTCTGGCTTTAAAAATAGGCAGCCAGGGCCGGGGAGATAGCTGAGTTGTTCCGGCACCTGTCTTGCAAGCGCAAGGGCCCAGGTTCAATCCCCAGTAACCACATACAATACTGGGTGTGGAGACTCACCCCAGCATCAACCACTACCACATACCACAGTGCTGGGTGTGGTGGCTCACGCCTGTAATCCCAGCACTCGGGAGGCAGAGGCAGGAGGATTTCTGTGACGTGAGTTTGAGGCTGAGCTCGGGGCCAGCCTGAGCTCCAAAGCAAGACCCTGTCTCAAAAAACCTAAAAAAAAATAGGCAGCCAGGGCCTGGGGATATAGCTCAGTGGTTCCAGCGCCTGTCTTGCAAGTACAAGGACCCGGGTTCGATCCCCAGTAACCACATAACAATACTGGATGTGGAGACTCAACCCAGCAGCAATCAGTACCACATACCACAGTGCCAGGAATGGTGGCTCATGCCTGTAATCACAGCACTCGGGAGGCAGAGGCAGGAGGATTGCTGTGATGTGAGTTTGAGGCTGAGCGCAGGGCCAGCCTGAACAACCAAGTGAGACCCTGTCCCAAAAAACCTTAAAATAAAATAAAATAAATAAATAAAATAAAACAGGCAGCCAGGTACCTGGGGCTATAGTGGCAGCATGGAGTGTCACTGGCTGTTACGGGGGACAGACACTGTGGGCTACCCAGTTGGGGCAAGCTCCTTTAACACACAGATGCAGCCTGGGGAAAGCACTACTGCCCTTTCCCCAGACAGCCTTAGAGGTGCTGAAGCATGGCTGCCCTGTAGCCTCGCTGGGAATCACAGCAAAGGAGCCCCTGCTGCTCTTTCTGTCTCTTTTCAGTCCCCTGCGCCATCCATTCTGCATCCAGGCAGCCTGCCCGTGGCCACCACTGTAACACCTTTTACACCAAAGTGCAGCCTCAGCACTTTTTAACTCCTGCTTCAGGCCTTTTCGTTCCTCCCCATCCATCACCTGGCAGAGAATGGGGGTGGGGCCAGGACCCAGTGCACAGCCGCAGGGATGGGGCATCCTGGGGTCTGCCTCCCTCTGTGTGCCCTGTGTCCTGCATGCCCACAGTCAGAAGTGTCCTTTCACTTCTTCCTCTCCTCTCCCTTTCTTTCCTCCTTTGGTTCTACCTTCTTTACTTTCACCAGGCATTAAAACACAAGCCCCTCCTTGCAGGTTCTCAGCTCAGCCAGCAGCTAAGCTGCATGAGGATTTCCCATGGGCTCTTGCTATGAAGGAGAAATGAGCAGGAGGAGCCCCCAGAGCTCAGGTGGGAAGGCAGCCAGACCAGCCCCGATGGACAGCGTCGCTCTCCCCGTGTCCCCAGTTACTCCATTCCTCCTCACTGCTCTTACCTCAGAAAGGTGGTAGAGCTTCTAGGATTACGCCTAAAAGAATTGAAACAGGGATTTCAGCAGATATTTGTACCTCCAAGCTCACAGCACCATATTCATAGTAGTCAAATATGGAAACAACCCACATGCAGGTCAGTGGATGAAAGAGTATGTAACTCACTGTGGCAAATACATACATTGGGTTATTGTGATAGTGTCTTATCAGCCATAAAAGGCGGCAACTCTGACACGTTATAGCATAGATGAACCTTGAATACTTTATACTAAGTGAAATTAGCCAGTCACAAAGGATAAATATTGTATGATTCCACTTGTATGAAGTACCCAGAATATACCAGTTCTCAGAGAGAACAGAGGAAGAGCTGGGGTTTCCAGGGCTTAGGCCTGGGAGATGAGGAATTAGTGTAAGGTGGGCACAGTGTAAAAGCTTTGGAGGATGAGAAGGCTCTGGCAATAGTGATGACAGTCACATAACATGGTGAATATACTTAAAGCCCCCAAACTGTATACTTCAAAATCATGGTGAGTTTCAGATATGTATATTTTATCACAGTAAAAATTATGTCAGCGTGGGACACTGCTCCTCCTCTGATGTTTTGGCCTGCGAACTGAAGAGAGGGGACCCAGTGGAGTGCCCGCTGCCTATCCCTGCTCCTAATTCTCCTACCCAAGAGGATCCTGGGAAGCCCAGCCCCACGTGGCCCCAACCCCCAGCTTTGTGGAAGGGATGCACTGTAGAACACAGAAACTGGGGAATCTCCAGGAACTGGACTCTGGAGGGGAAGTGGAGAGGAAGGAAGGGCTGGTGAGCTGTGCTGAGGTGTGGGCACCCCTGAGGAATTTTCATGAGACGCAATGGGGAGCGTTTGTCCCATCAAGGGCTGTGCGTGGGATGTCAGCTCCTTAGACTCGCACGCTCAGGTCACAAGGATCAAGGGCCAGGTGATTCCTACAGACCGCTCATTCAGGGAAGCCTGAATCAGGCATAAGGGTGGCTCACTGGCCATTCCACCACCATGTGACTCTGATTAGATGGCAGAGGTTGAGAGGGCATGAAGGTGCACGAGGTATTGCTCATTCTCTTTTCCCTCTGAACATTAGAGGTCTTCAGGGTATGGATCTTAATCAATGCCTGTGCTTCCTCAGTGAGCCAGTGTTAGGTTGGGATCACTACCACACCCAGGCTCCCTCCACAATCGTGGTGTGGCCCATGAGATTCAAGCGTGCAGAGCAGACCCAATAGCACAGGCTGGAGGCTGCTGCCATGGACAGACCAGCACTTGATCCTCCTGGAAACGGCTCTGGCTCTGTGTCGAGTTCCTGCAAAACCTTGCTCTCTGTCTGTACCTGCCAAATGTGCCAGGAAGCCCTTGATAAAACTGGAATTCTTTGAAGAACAGAGGCCAGAGCCTTAGGTGCTGACTGCCCACAGGTAGCTCCTATGCAGCCTTGCTGGGAATCAACCATATCATTCCCAACTAGCTCAGGCCACTGGGCTCAACACCAAGCCTGTGTAGGGCACCTGCCTGGAG
Organism: Petromus typicus; assembly: GCA_004026965.1. Classification (NCBI taxonomy): domain Eukaryota; kingdom Metazoa; phylum Chordata; class Mammalia; order Rodentia; family Petromuridae; genus Petromus; species Petromus typicus. The sequence goes on from PVIR01021233.1 coordinate 7,916, forward strand.
CCAGTGCCTTGTAGAATTCTGCTCATTGGCCGGGTAGTGGGAGTGGAGAAGGAGGCACTGTCCTGAAGGCTGAGCAGGCTGCCAGCAGAGGGGAGAGGAGAGAGGAAGTGGGGTTAGAGTCAGGCTGACCTGGAGCCCTGCGCTGTGAGCTTGGGCGCATTACTTGACTTCTCAGCCCCTATGATTCCTCCTCTAGGTATAATTATGCTGATTTCATGAAGGTGAAGTGTGTGAGCGCATCAGGTGCTGAGAACACAATAGGGTGCAGTACACACTCACATTCCTATTGCTAATGCAAGTCAGAGTATTCATACCTTGGCCAGGGTATTACAGCCCACTGGCTTTCCACTGAGCTAGGGAATTGGACCAATTGCCAGATGGCTCTGCTATAGTAGATGGGCCCCTAATTTTGTAAAGTAGGGGAGGGTCAGTGATGAAGCAGAGAAGCAGGAGGTAGCGTCCTATGTTAGTTTTCTATGGCTGTGTAATAGATTGCTACAACTTATGGCCTAAAATATTATTTGTGTGTTTTGTCTCCCAGTTCTTTAAAATTGCAGCTCAGCATTCTTCACCAGGCTGTTCTTCTTCAGAGGAAAACTGATGAGGGGTGGGGAGGGGACCCCATCTCATAGCTCTCTGAGCCCAGCTCACAGCCATTACAGTTAGCACTCAGCTGGCCTTTGATTATTATTAGCCTGTAACTGTGTACTACGTCTGCTAAAAGTGCTCAGGAATTTAAGGTTTTAAAATTCAAATGTTCCTTTCAGCGCTGGCCCTGGCCTTTCTCAGCCACAGTAGCGTCCACGTAGCCCTCTGGGTTATTGAGCTTTCCATGTTTACTATTTCAATCTGCTTTATGCTTTCGCAAGGTGGAGGCTGGGGGAAGATGGTGCTGATGAAACCTATGCAGCCTTGTGTCCCCTTAGCTGAGTGGGATCCTCGTGTGGATCACAGGTCTGCAGTTAATCAAAGGGACCCAAGATGACCATGAAAGCACCCCCCCATCTGGCCTCACACCATCAGAAGGGGAAGGTCCTTGCCAGTAGTGAGGACTGTAGCTCACCTCACTCCCTGGAGATTCAGTGGTGACTACAGGGATGCGCAGTGAGAAGCAGGGGGAGTGCCCTGCATGCATGTGCCCGTGGGGTGGGCTGACCCAGCCTGGTCAGGAGGGAGTCATTCCAGTGGTCAGCACAAGCTGCCTTCTCAGGAACAGCTGGTCATATCTGCCAGGCTGAGGTCGAGAGAAGACCAGAGGCCACTGAGGGTGGTCATACTCCTCTGGAGCGTGACCAGCGCCGTGGCTTCACCACACACAGTTGGGAAGCCTTCCATGTTCTCTTGGCAAAGCCACAGTCCGGCAGCAGAACAGAGCACATGTGCTCCGAGCTGCATCATGGCAAAGCTGTTAACCTGAGGCCCAAGGCTACAGCTAATTTAGGGGACTGCCTAGTGACCAGAGAGAAAGAAAGTCTTTTAGAAGAAGGCACTTCCAGGCCCTTCTTAGGGTTTATATTTGGTCCCCTGGGCCTCCTATTTCTCACATCAGGGACGTAACAGTCTGTGTCCTGCTCTTGCAATCGAGTTGTGTTAAATCCAAATCTGACAGTGGGATGCAGGTGCCAGTCATGGTTTGTCTTGTGCTTTTCCCAGACAGTCAAGCCTGGGCATGCACCAGCCAACACTGCATACGGTCTCAAATAGATTGGTAGGCAAATAATCTACCCTCTTTGGTCTTAGTTCCCCTCCCTTTGCAGTGGGAATTCAAAACATTCTTTATCTAGAGATAAACCTGTGTCCATGACTTTGCTGTCACTCAGGGAACCAAAGTGTCATGGGAGCGGAGACGAAGCTTCTAGAAGAGAAGCAGCATCTCACAGCGTCTGTTCTCTTTCCCAACAACCTGCCCAGGCCCCTGAGCTACAGGGATGGAAAACTCCTCCGCAGCATCGGCCTCCTCTGAGGCGGGGAGCAGCCGCTCTCAGGAGATCGAGGAGCTGGAGCGCTTCATCGATAGTTACGTGCTGGAGTACCAGGTGCAGGGCCTGCTCGGCGACAAGACGGAGGGCGACGGCGAGAGCCCGCGGACACAGTCCCACATATCCCAGGTGAGTGCCGGCCGGGGTGGGGCTTGGCAAACTCAAAGGGGGTGACACCAGGGACTTTGATTCTGGCCAGTGTGTGACCACCTGGTCCAAGACTGCCCAGGTGTGTGTGGTTCCCCATGGCACAGCACCTGGAGTCATGCCTGTGTCAGAGAGACTCTGGGGTCCCAGCAGGAAGTTCCCTGCAGCCATGTACACCTGACTCCTTGCATACACTTCTGTTTTTTCTGGCCCATGGAGAGCCCAGGGCCTGCCATACTCATGAGCCTTTGAGCACATTTTTATTGAATACCTACTGTGTGTCGGGCACTATATCCTGTCCTCCAGAATCTTCCATTCTCAAGATCTGGAGATCACAGCTTCTCCATAACACACAACACTAGAGAAATGTAACTTAGGTATATTTTCTCTGAGTTCAAACACAGGCAGTTATTCGATGCCTAAGAAATGAGTCTTTGTGCCATGTACTTGGATGCATGAGATTTTCTGACCAGTCTCAGGCCATCTTCCCCTTCTCATGTCAACTTGTGGCAGCCCTGGCTTTGGATAGGAGGTGGCCTTAGCTGAAGACTGGGGGATGAGATTCGGAAGTCTTGCATTTTCCTACATAAAGTAAAAGGCGGGTCACATGTATCCATGCCTAACATCACGAATGCACCATATATTCAAGACTTGGTTCCACATTTGCTCCTAGCTGCCTATATGCCTGAGCAAAGCCTCCAGGATCTCTGAAGCCCACTTTTCTTTGGCAAAGGAGGATTGACCTGCTGTTCAGGAACATAGGAAGGCCAGAGAGGACACAGGGTGTGGAAGCCACACAGAAGCAGATGCTGCCCACACCAAGGGTCACAGAGGGTCTTCCCGTCCTGTCCAGGCTCAGGGTCCCAGTGCCCACTTCTGTATTTGTCCCAACCCATTCTGCAGATGAAGAGAGGGGAGGAATTTGGGAGCCCTTCCTGCAGTTCTGAAAGCCAGGAGGGCCCTCAGCTTTTCTAGAACTCAAAACAAGAGTCAGGCTGGGAGCAGGGGAAGAAAGTGCCCTGGGGAGAGACAGAAAGGGCGTGATGCTTTCCTATGTGTCCTCGAATCATGGTGCATAAGCCTACAGTGTGCTGTCACCCATCATGGGAGCATACTGAGCGTGCCACCCAGCCCCCATGCCAGGCACTGCTCTGCACTGCTTTGGGACTCAGTATCCGAGCCTAAGCAAAACTGCAAAGAGCTCTGTCCTCCTGAAAATTGCCTTCCAGTGAGAGGGACAGTAAGGAGAGGGGGCTTGCAGCATAAAGAGGAACATAAAGGAAATGGAAGGGGGTGGCCATGAGGAGCAAGGGGGAGGGGGAGGGCTTGCAATTTTAAAAAGGAGCATTCAAGCAGTCAGGGATGTTGTCACTGAGGGGAAGGATAAGCCATGCACATACTGGGGCAAAGGAACTTTTAAGATAGAGATGAGCAGGCACCAAGGGTTGGGGCAGGAGGAGTCCAGCCCAGCAGGAGTCAGAAAGCTGGGGCAGGGGAGAGAGCCTGGGCATGAGGGCAGAAAGAGGGTGGGGGAGGTAGGCCAGAGGTGCAGGGGAGATCTAGGGTACCCTGGTCCCTGGAAAGCAGGGATGTAAATAGGAGGCATCTAGAAAGCCTGGGGAGGCTGGAAGAAAGCCCAGCCAGTGTGGAGTCTGGGAGCCAGGGATGAAGGTGTTCAGGATGTGGGGAGAGGGTAGGTTGCCTTGGATGCTGCGGCCGGCCTGGCCCGTATAAGAGCAGGGCCAAGAATTACCACGGAGCAGTGGGGCCGCAGTAGCAGTGAACTGAGAGGCTTCAGTTGAGTGGGAGGGTAGGATCCGGCTGTGGTTGGATCGAGGACCAGAGGAGATGGTTGGAGACCAGGCCTGCAACACTCCAACGAGGAACTTAGCGTAAAAGAGAAAGAGATGAGATGGTACCGAGGCAGTGAAGTCAAACAGCATTAGCATGTTCTTTGGGAATGCTCCAAGGGAGAGGAAGGAGGACAGCTGGACCAGTGGCCTCTCGTCCTCAGCAGGCATTTAGAAAGACATCTGCGGCACTATTGTGAGTTTCTCCCAGCTACTCTCAGCCATGAAAGCTCAGGAGCAGAGTCGCAAAAGTGACCTTCACCAGGATTGAACTCTCTCCAGGAGGGCGAGGTGTTGAGAGTGAGGATGGTGAAGCCACTGGACGCTAGGCAGGCGAAGAGAGGAGCAGGCACCAGAGGTGGGTAGTGGATGCTGAAGGGCTGTCGGGTCAGAGGATTGGAGGCCTTGGTGAGATAACCGGAGGACATGAGCTGGAAGCTAAGAAGGGTGTCCTGGAAGGGGCGAGGGTGTGCAGGAGCTGCCTAGGAAGGGGCGGGTAAGAGCACAGGAGTGCATCACAGGGGAGAGACCAGCAGGAGACCAGGATGTGGATGAAGGCAGGACACTGGCACCCTCGCCTGGATTTCCACATTCCCAGAAAAGGGCGGTGGGTGGGGTGGGGATGGAGGAGGAGGCTGCCATCCTGGAGAAATGAAAGGGACAAGGTGGTAGGTGGGTGAGTGTGAGCTGCCAAGGCCTGTGAGGAGAGCAGCAGGGATCTTAGCTGAGGCTGTGCTGATCTCTTTGTGCAAATTTACTTCCGGATTTAAACTGCTGTCTTGTACCATGAGCAATATTATGACCTGGAGTAAAAGCGGGAGGCAGGAAGGATGGGTTGGAAAACGTCCAAGGGAAATCAGTCTCTTTGGTTAAAGAGGGCAGAAAGGGCAGGAATGAAGAGAACCACGGCTGCTGAGGCTTAGAGCCTGGATCTGGGAGGCAGGCAGGCCAGGCTCCAGAGGGCCCTCTGGAATGAACACAGAAGTTGGAGACTGGTGCTGGTAACTTTCAGATACATTCCTTAAACTTTATTCATGCTCTTAATTCCTTGGAAGAAGCAGTCACTTGGCACGACTGCAGACTGGCCTGTATGCTCCTGGGAGAAGAGAGGCTTTTCAGTCCTGCTTCCGCCAGGCCCTGCCTCCCCCACACCTACACCCACCACATACCTGTGGACAGACTCCAGAACAGCCACAGTTGTGGCCAGCTCTACCCAGGGCCAAAGTCAGACGTGTCTACCTAAGAGACTTCTTTAAAAACAAAAATCTTTGTTGACATAGCCTTGTGGGAAAGAGTTTTGCCAAAGCACTTTGCCTACTTTTATTTAATCTGGTGACTATTTTAAATGAAAGCCAAAACAACAAAAAAAACCAAAGAATGTCCCTGTCTGCCTGTCTGAGGTGGTGTTTTGATGTGTCTAGGAGTAGAAAACTGTTAAGAATCTTGGAAACCTTCAGAAAACTTGAAAGAGTGGAGAAGAATTGTGCTTTTCAGTTGGTAAGGACATTTTTTAGTGTGTGAGAGGTGACAGTAGACACCCAGGAAGAAAATATATCATGACACTTATACAGTTGTGTTCCCATCTCTGTTCCAGAAACAACTAGAAAGTAAAGGTGAGCCAGGTGTGGTGGTACACACCCGTAATCCCAGCACTCAGGAGGCTGAGGCAGGAGGATCCTCACAATTGTGAGTCAGCCTGGGATACATAGAGAGTTCAAGGCCAGTCTGACCTACACAGTGAGACCCTGTATTAAAAGAAAAAAAAAAAAAAAAAGAAAGTAAAGATGGAGCATGGATATGTGGGTGATGTATGGGTAGAAGATGGGTGGATGGATCTTTTCTTTCCTTAGATAAGTATCCATACTTGATACCATACTTAAAATTTCCTAACACCATATTTAAAAGTTCCATGTTTTAAGAATATTTACTCTCGGGCTGGGGATTTAGCTCAGTGGTTCCAGCGCCTGTCTTGCAAGCATAACGATACGGGTTCAATCCCTGGTAACCACATACAATACTGGGTGTGGAGACGCACCCAGCAGCAACCAGTACCACACACCACAGTGCCGGGCGTGGTGGATCACGCCTGTAATCCCAGCACTCGGGAGGCAGAGGCAGGAGGATTGCTGAGATGTGAGTTTGAGGCTGAGCTCAGGGCCAGGCTGAACCACAAAGTGAGACCCTGTCTCAAAAAAAAAAACAAAAAACAAAGAATATTTACTCTCCATGAATTCCAAGTCCACAGTAACATCCTGAAAATCCTCTTCACTTCATCCTTGAGAGGAGGAGATTATAGCTCTCTGATGGAGGGAAACTGAGGCATAGTGATGGAAAACAACTTCCCACCCGACTTGGTTGTGGCTGAGCTGGCCCCCAAACCCCACCGTCCCTTCTCTACCCCTAGCTCCCTGCTGTCTCCGAGCTGTGACTGATGACAGGTTGGGTAGTTAGTATATTTTTTTCATATAGAAAGAAAATGAAGACTCCAAATCTTGTTGGCTGTTAACCCTTTGTTTGGGATGTCACAACCAGAAAAGTTGGGCACTTCTGATGCTACTGGGTGACCTATTAAATCATCAGGAGGCTTTAGAGAAGTGTTCACAACTGGCAAAGAGAATTACTGGGAGCTTTGAAAAGCCTCAGTGCATGACCCCTACCCAGAGACTCCGCTGGCTATTTAGTGACTCCTGTCCACTGATGTTAACACCCCCGAGGTCACCTCTGGTGTTTTTTGAGACAGAGTCTCACTATGTAGTTCAGGTAGGCCTTGAACTCACTGGGTAGTGTAGACTGGCCCGGAACTCTGCTCAATCCTCCAGCCACAGCCTCTTAAATACTGGGATTATAGGCGTGTGCCACCACCCCCAGCCAGAAGATGTTTCTTACAGTCCTTTGTGAGGCTGTCAGGCCCTTGGGAAACTCTAGCAGTCTTTTTTTTTTTTTAATTCAAATCTTTATTGGTACATTTTATATGCACATCATGATCACATTCAACATTATACCGGTACAAATTCTAGCAGTCTTTTGAAGAGAGACATGGCAATCAGAGGCTTCCCACTGGCTTGCTGTCTCCTAATGTTTTCCTTCTCTTTCCCTTCATGTCGCTCCTTCCTTAGGCCTTCCCTGTTAACTGTTTACATTCCCTCCTCTCCTGTCTGGCCCTTTTCTGTATTTCCATCTACCCTCCAATCTGTTTTCCTTGCTGTCTTTGCTTGTAGGAGGAAGCACTCACTGGCAGACTACCTGTGAGAGGCTTCACAGAAGTGAGTCCACAGGCGCACCCTGGGGTGGCCGCACTCATTGTGCACTTCAGCTTTATTTAAACTCTTTCATTTTTAATTAGACAAACACTCTCTGCATACATTTACACCATACTAAGGAATTAACAATAAAGCCTCCCTCTGCATCCCCCTTGTTCCGGTGCCTTATCTCCATCTCCCATCAGGGCCACTTCCTCCCCCTTTTAGGCATTTACTGATACTTATCGACGTATTTATTGGCTTATAGAAATGTACTATTTCAAAATCATCTGAGAGTCCCTGCATATGTAGTTCAAGAACTCACTTTTTCTCTAATCATATGCCCTGCAGTTCCTCTGGGCTTGGACATCTGGCGTGTTCTGTTTCCTGGCTGCATGATCGTTCGGGGTGTGGATTTATTTACACATTCACTCAATGCTGAGCATCACTTTCTTTCTAAATTTCCGCCTGGAAATGCATGAAGCTTCCACGCATGCTCTTGGACCTGCCTCCTTTTGCACAAATAAGAATGTTTCTGTGGGTAGATGTTGAGGAGCCGAATTAATTTTAGCAGCTATTGCCAAATCACTCTCCAAAATGACTGTTCCATTCTTTACACTGCCACCAATGTGTTACATCTTGTAATTTTAATTGTATCACTCTGATTTCTAGTAAGATTGAGCATTTTTTCATCTACCAGTCACTTTTAAAAAATAGGTTAAAGTTTATTTACTTCTTTTTTTTTTTCAGTACTAGAGGTTGAATCCCAGGCTTTGCACATAGTAGGCAAGTTCTGTGACATTAAGAAATGTCTCCAGGGGGCCGGGGAGTTAGCTCAGTGGTTCTGGCACCTGTCTTGCAAGCGCAAGGGCCCAGGTTCATTCCCCGGTAACCACATAACAATACTGGGTATGGAGACCCATACCCAGCAGCAATCAGTACCACATACCACAGTGCCGGGCGTGGTGGCTCACGCCTGTAATCCCAGCACTGGGGAGGCAGAGGCAGGAGGATTGTGATGTGAGTTGGAGGCTGAGCTCAGGGCCAGTCTGAACCATAAAAGCGAGACCTTGTCTCAAAAAACCTAAAAAAAAAAGAAATGTCTTCAGCACTTTTTATTTTTCATTTCTTTTTTTTTTTTTGAGACAAGGTCTTGCTTTATACTTCAGGCTGGCCCTGAGCTCAGCCTCAAACTCATAGCAACCTTCCTGCCTCTGCCTCCCGAGTGCTGGGATTATAGGCATGAGCCACCATGCCCAGCACCGTGGTATGTCGTACTGATTGCTGGTGCGCGTGAGTCTCCACTCCCATTATTGTTGTATGTGGGAATACGAGGGAAGACTCCCTGGCCCTTGGGCTTGCAAGACAGGTGCCAGAACAACTGAGCTAAATCGCTGGCCCGATTTTTCATTTCTTTTTGAGACAGAGTCTGACCAAGCTGCCTGGGCTTGCCCAAAATTTGTGATCTTCTTGCCTCTGTCCTCCGACTAGCTAGGATTACAGGGGGGTAGCATCAAGCCTCACAGTCAGGGCTTCCTTCCGGCCTGGGAAGACTCCAACTTTTTTCCAAAGTAAGCCAAGGAGATAGGGACCTTCAGAATCCTCCCTGGGTGGTTCTGGTGCCCTTTGTGCCGGGAGGTTAGGAGGCCCTGAGTAAGTTGATCCTTTAGATTTTTCATTTTTAAATTATTTCAAATACACAAAAAAATTATAATCATAGTGCAAATAATTCCCATATATCTTTCACCTGGGGTCCCCAGTTGCTAATACTTTATCATGTTTGAACTCTATGTAAATACACAGTATACCTTATATATCACTTTATGTGTCTGTATAGGTACATATATGGGGAAAGAGAGAGATGTCTGCTCCAAACCATTTCAGAATCAGTTGCAGTCATGACACCACTTTACTCCTAAGCACTAGCATGTGTTTCCTAAGAACACATAAGGTAATCCTAAGGTAATCTTAATATAGGAAATAAACATTGATATACTATTGAAATCCATACCCTTTATATTTTACCAGTTTTTCCAATAAGACCCCTATAGCAAAAAGAAAAAGAACAATTGGGCTGTGATCTCGATAGACTCTAAGACCAAGCTTGGCCTTTGTCTGGCTATTCAATGCCAATTTCTCATTGTGCCGCTATTGGGTTGTGTGGCCGTGGACAATTACTTAACCATATCGTGCCTCAACCTCTGTATTGGCCAAGTGGAAGAAGTAAGAGCACCCTGAAAGCTCTGAGGGAGGAAACATTAGTAAATGTGACAGGTTTCATTAGAATGGCCTGACCGAAGTGAAACCTTCATATCGTCTGGTGACTAATCCTTGGTTATACATGTTGCAAGTAGCCCCCTTACTGGTCTTTTTCTACGAGGGCTTTCTGTTGTTACATACGTCGAGTTTTAAATGGTGATGTAATTTGGATCTGGGATGTTAATCAGCTTGGAATGTACTGGGCACAGGTAGAGCCAGTGGCCATCCAGAGTGATTTTTCTGTGGGGAAGGCCTCTCCTCTCACTGCCATGTGGTCACTGATGAGTCTTTTCTTCCCGCTGATTGATACCACTCTCTGTCTGCCATACACAATCCCATTCTAACACTGACTTATTTAGGGGTGTAGCATTATTGATCGATCTGTTCTCCTGTTTCTGTGCTGATTTAGGGACTAGTTTTGTCATGCTCTCTGATGCCTGGGCGACCCTGGTCGGCCTCTCCCACAGGGTGCTCTGTCCTTCCCACAGTCTGCTCAAAAACTACTGCCCATCTTGGGATATAAATGATTAAATGGTTTGAATTATTTTTATTGTAAGATGTTAAATGTACAGATAAAGCAGAGATTAATAAACATCAATTTGAGTTTGTAGTAAATATCTATACTTACATGTTTGTTAAACCTTTAACTCTATATCCTATTTGGTTCCATTTTTAAATTGATATATAAATTATAATATATGTAATTGAGGCCCTGAAACCACTTTTGTGAGTTCCATGTTCTGTGTTCCCATAGAAAGAAAACTTCCCCAGGTGTCCTGCGCCCTTCGGTTGGCTGACTCCTAAGGGTGCCACCTTCACCGGCCAGATCCTCGCCTGGTACTGAGGCTCCAAGCTGTGAGCCTGTGTGCTTTCCAGGTGGAATGTTCTCTGTGTGAGGTCTCCAGCACCTGGGGGAGGCTTTGGAGACACGGGAGCGGCCCCATCTAGCAGCACTTCGTACAGATCAGAATAGGATCTGAGGTCTGTGGGGGTCAAGCACTGATTCAGAGGAGGCAGCAGGATGCAGAAGCTGTGGGCTGCACAGAAGAAGGAAGGAGATGCTGAGTGTGGGCTCCCAGCAGAGATGGAAGGAGCTTCGGAGTTGGGTAGGGAGAGTCCCAGAGGGCTTTTAGGACCAGGGCAGAAGCAAACATTGTTCCTGAGGTGGCGTAGGCAGCATGAAGAGGGCGTCCCTGGGGCTGCTGCATGATTGTGCCATTTGAGTTGGGAGAGCCCAGGACAGCTCACCACCAGAGATGGGACTGCTTACAGCCAGTCCTGAAGCCTGCTCTCTGGGCACTCTCGCCAGGAGGGTCCACCTGCCGGGGCCAGGCTGACCCAGATTGGCACTGGCTTGAGGTATTTGACACACCTAGAAAACCAAAAGCCTGGTCAGAGGATCTATCACAGGATAGGACCAGCAATAATCCCCTTATGTCTTAGCCATCTCCATTCTATCAGCCAGGCTCCACCCAGGACAGGAGAAATCACTGTAATATACAGGGCAGAGGGATTGCTTTTATAGCAGTATAAACAGTTTTACAGTTGTTTTAGACTTACAACCAAGGTGCAAAATTCATTTCAAGTGTTCCCCACCACCAGCTTCTAAGATGAAGAGTTTATATAACTGATGCAGTGATCAGAATTAAGGAAATAGCAATGCTACACTGTTATTTTTTCTTGCTCCCCCCAACCCATGTCCCCCTTCCTTTAAATCCTCTTCCCCTCTTTATTTACAAAAACTTTGTTTCCATTTTTTCTTTCTATTCTTTTTTTTATTAGTTTTTTTGGAGACAGGGTCTCACTTTTGTAGTTCAGGCTAGCCTTGATTGAGCTCACTATGTAGCCCAGACTAGCCTTGAACTCACAGCGATCTGGCATTGTAGTATGTGGTGTCAGGGATCAAACTCAGGACCTTGTGTTTTCCAGGCAGATGCTGGAACCACTAAGCTAAATTCCCGGCCCACTTCTATTCTTCTTTTTTTTTGTCCCTTTTTTCCTTTCCCTTTCCCCTCTCCTTTGTTTTCTGTCTTTTTGGACATTTTCTTACTGTTTCCCAAAATCGATTGTACATTTTGGTACTTATTTACACTTTAAGTATCTCACACAAGAGAAACAATGTGGTATTTACACATGTGTGTCTGATTTATCTCAGGGGTATGGTCTCAAGGTTTCATCCATTTAGTTAGAAATGTCTCAAGTTTATCCTTCTTTGTGTGGAGTAATACTCCATTGTGCTTTAAACACACACACACACACACACACACACACACACACACACACACACATATATATATATATATATATATATATATATATATATATATATATATATATTCTTTACCCATTCATTAGTTGATGGGCATTTGAGCTGTTTCCAAGATTTAACTATTACAAACTGAGCTGCTATAAACATGGGTGCACATATGTCACTGTGATATGATGTTATTAATTCTTTCAGGGAGGGACCAAGAAGGGGAATCACAAGGTGAGATGGAACCTCCAGTTTTAGTTTTCTGAGGAATCTCCACACTGGTTTCCACAGAGGTTGCAACAGTCTACACTTCCATAAATAGTGGAGAAGTTCCTTTCTCCCCACAGCACCTTCCCAGCATTTGTTATGAGTTGATGTCTTGATAACAGCCATCCGTTCTGGAGACGGGATCTCAACATTGTTCTCACTTGCATCCTTCAAATGACAAGTGATGCTGAACATTTTTTTCATGTATTTATTTGTCATTTCTTCTTTATCATCTGAGAGTGCATATTCATTTCAGATGTGCATTTTTGAACCGGGTCTTTATATTTGGTGCATTTCTATTAAGCACAGATCTTACTCAGAGCTCATTTGTTTTCCCACTAGTATATACTTTCTCTGTTCCAAGATCTAGATTTGCATTTAATGATTGTCTCCTTATTCTCCTCCAATCTGTGATATTTTCTTGGCCTTTCTTTTTCACTTTTTGACAGTTTTTATGAGTGTCAGTCACTGATTTTGTAGAAATCACTAATCTGGCCTGTGGGGTGGTCTGATGCCTACATTGAGAGTGTGCACTTGGGTACGAAAACCTCAGAAGCTAAGCATCCTGAGCCATGATGTTAATCACACTATTGCCGGCAACAATAGGTTCACTCACTTGGTTAAAGTAAGAGCTGGGGAGTTTCTTATTTTTCAGTTGATAAATGTTTAGGAGGAAACATTTATTACTCCAGGACTGCATTTACCCAGTGGGACACTGAATGCAGAGTGCCAGTTACCTAGATGATGAAAGAGCTATGTGGCTAAATTATCAGAATTTGGCTCCCTTATGTAAGTACTACCACCTCTTAACAAGAGGCCCAAGGGAGGAGATAGTGGTGCCAGAGTCTGGCACAGAGTCTGGCACAGAGGCCAGTCAGTGAGGGATGGGCGTAAAGATCCCGCCCTGCCATCATGCCTGCTGAAGCAGGGATAGCGGAGCAAGGCAGAAGGAGTGTGCCTAGCTTCTCTCTTCTTCTTCTCTCCTGCCCAAGTCAGCCTCCTGCCTACTCGAAAGCTGGCAAGTTTGCCCTCAGCAGATGGACGGGCAGGGACAGGCAAGCAGTGGACCTGCTGCTTTTGCCATCTCTAGAGCTTGTTGTCCAACATTAGAGTCACTGGCCATGTGTGGCTTTCGGGCATTTGAAATGTGGCCCGTCCAGTCTGAGGTGTGTGTGCCTAATGAATTTCTAAAGCTTCTGTATAGAAGGACGATTATAAAATATCTCAAGAATTTTCTATTGATTACCTATATTTTAGATATATTGAGTTAAGTAAAATATATTATTTAATTTGATTTTACCTCTTTTTAAAACAACTGGTTACTAGAAAAGCATCTTGTCTGTGGTTCTCTTTTTATTTTGCTTGGATAGCTCTCTTTGTTGTGTACTTGGACCTAGTTACATCACCAACATCATAATAACAATCTTTCTTGGACAGGAGGTGATCTTGACCCACTGTCAGGAGGTGGTGCCCACCCAGTGTCTCAGAGATACAGGACAGCATTGATCTGAAGCCAACCACACTCATGGTTTTGACAAAGATATAAAACTTAGAAACTGTGCTCCTCTGGGTTGTGCACATCACACCAAGTGTAGGTTAAGATCCATGCTCAGCAGAGAGAACAACTACCCTGTCACAGTGGTAAAGACACCACGTTGTAGCCGAACAGCCCTTGACAGAGGATGAGCCACGCTGCATCTGTCACGTGGTCTGCACAAAGTTGATAGCTTGAAGTCCTCCATCTCTGCCTTGCAGAACTGCCCAGCATCGTGGCCTTATGTGTAAAGGACGAAATGAAGCCTGGGAGATCACATGGCTTCAGTGGCCCTCACTGGTGCATCACTGGGCATCTTGTCACATGCTGGTCCTTATCCAGCCTCCCGGGTCTGATTCAGTGGGTAGAAGAGGTGGGTGCCCAGGGCCCTCTGCAAGGCAGACCTCGGGGCTCTCCTGTAATTGCCCGTCAGACCCACTTCAGGCCATACTAACTCTCCAAACACATCGGCCTTGTGCCTGGGCTTCTCTCTGATCCACCTGTGGAGCCGGGTATTCAGGAAAAACGGCCCTTACTTGCCTGTCCAAGGCTCTAGCCTTGACAGAGTAATGGACTGGTGTGCCTGGAGCCAAGCCTTGAGATCAACATGGAGCTGGTTTTCCAAAACTGACTCACTCTCTTAACTTTGGAATGAACTGCATCTTCATCACTCCAGTGGACATAGGTGGAGGGATGAATTTGCCTTCCCCCATCAGGTAGCTGGGCATCACCCTGAAATGGCATTTGGAGACCTGTGGTGGGGAAGGACCTGCCGTGAGAATGCTGAGGAGCAGGGCACACTTGGGGGGCCGGGAAGGTGAGCATCTGTCCTCCCTCACTGACCCTCCTTTCTGCCTCGCAGTGGACAGCGGACTGCGGAGAGCAGCTGGGCAGCGGCGGTTCCTTCTCCCGAGGGCGAGCCCCCCCACAGCAGGTAGGGACCGCTCTGGGCTCCATCCGGGGGCATCAGCGTCTTGATTTGTGGACTCCTGAGAGGGGGGGATGTGCAGTAGGCAGGAAAATGGGATGTTCAAGGATGGGACCTGTGCCTGTGAGACGCCCTCCTGTAAGTCCCTGGCCCTGGCAAAGTGCCCCTCCCCAGAACACATCCTTTTCTTCCCACCTCAAATTTTTATTAGAATATTTTTGCAATACATAGTAAACACGTTTATCTTGAAGGAGCTGGTGCACAAACACATCACATCCTGATCTTCTCTACTTTCCCTTCTTCCCATCTCACTTATCTCCAAATCTTCTTCTGGTCTTTTCGAAGAACTACTTCTTTGATTCATTAATCCTTTATGTCGATTTTTTTTTTTGCCCCAATTTTGTTGATTTCCACCATGATCTTTATAATTTCTTTCTTCCTCTTAGTTTCAGACTTAGATTATTCTTATCTTCCTAGGACCTTGAGATGCATCATTAGGTTATGTGTTCAGGACCACTCATTCCTTTCTATATCTGCATTTTCAGCTATTACCTTCCTGCTTAGAACTGTTTTCCCTGCACCCCTGGGGTTGAGTATGTTGTGCTCCTGCTGTCATGTGATTCTAGAAACTTTCTTATTTTTTCAGTGAACCATTGCTCAAAAATCCCCAAGAAAACTTACTGATTCCTTTCAGTAGCAGTAATGTATGTGACAAGAAACATCTGGACACAGTTCAGATGTGCTCCGAGAGGACAGTAGAAAGCACCTGTCACACATCTGGACAGGGGAATGTCACACAGTAGCTAGAGGCTCCCGCACTGACACTGAAAGTCTGGGACTGGGGATTTGGATGTTGGTGAGTCACTTCTGAGATCACATTAGCTTTACGTCTGCAGACAACTGGGAGGTGAAAGAGCTTGTGGGAAGAGCTTAGAGGAGCCCAGTACATTGCTGTACTGGCAGCAAGATCTGCTACTGCCTGTGAGGACCTGAGTGCTGCCAGGTGGGCTGTGTGGCCAGGATGAAAGGGTGCAGCTGCTCTCGGGATCCATCCTCTAGATTCTGGGGCCCCAACCCTGGGCCGTCCTGCTAGTTTTGCTAATATGTCATCCCTCCAGGTAGGAAACTGATAAGACCATTTATCCAGCCCAGCGCTGCCTCCAAAGATGGCAGAGCTCCTAATCCCAGAGCTGCTGCAGGGACACATGGCCCAGTCCAATGGCTTCATCCAACTCCAGGCCCTTGCACTGAATAAACCAATCTGTCTCCATTCTGTGTTGAGGGAAGATCTTGGTGACCTTAGTTCTGGGCCTTTCTCAGGCTGCAAGACTTCACTGTCTCATGGTGGGGAGGGAATGTTTCCCCTGATGTTCTGATTGCAGGACTAATGTGTATTTGCACACTTAATGGTTGCTTAGGAAGAGGGTGTGACAGGAGGCCTGGCTAAGTGGAGTAGCAGCCCTGAGTTATGGATTTTACTCTGTCACAAACTTGGTGGCCAGTTCTTCCCCTTCAGGTATCACTTTCCTCATGTGAAAACCAGAAGAGACTCTGGGGGGTCCTTCTAGCACCACTATGTAGTTGGCAGAGGAAGAGACTGAGGCCCATGGAGGAGGTAGCCTCTTGCCTCCCCTACAGCCACAGGGCACCTTCACCTGCCCGCCTTCCAGGAGGCCCTTGAGTCTGCCTCCTCCTTGGCCAGGGACCTTGGTGTGCTCCAGAGCCCCAGATTACCCCTGGCACATCAGCAGCTCTGGCTCATTTCTGCTTTTTATGTGGGTTCCTCATCTGAGACCCCCCTTCACTCTTAAGCAGCAAAGCTGGCTTGGATATGGAGCCCTCACATCAGAGTGGGCTCCAGGCCAGGACTAGAGCCCTGAGATGGACATCAGAGGAGGCTCAGGGGCTGCTTTCTGTTATTTGGTCAGTTGGTGTCTTGTACTGGAATCTCCCAGTATAGGGTTCTGTTTTCTTTCCTCTTTGTCACCCTTTCTAGCCTCACGTGCCACCCTTTTCCTCTGGTCCTGTCACTTCTGGCAGGTTCCCAGGGGTTGAGAAAGTTTTTGTCTCCTACCCCAGACCCTATCTGCACCTTCCCCTCTGAGCTGCCCTTGCTTGGCTTGTTTCAGCCCCCTGGAGAGGAAATGGAGGGAGCTGGACGAGGCATAGGCTGGAGGAGCAGGGGTGGGGGCCTTTGGGGTGCTGCCCCTTCAGCAGAGTGTAAGTGGGCTGTCCCCTCCCTAAGCTCCTGGCACTAGAGAACCCGCTGACCCAATCCTACCTATGGGAGGTAAAAGGAAAGCTGTCAAGATCTGCAAAGGGAAATGTAATCACATGTTATGATGAAATGTAAAGGTGCTTTCTTGGCAGGCGGACCTGAGACATAGGTTCACTGAGGCAGAAGAGCCCTACGCCAGAGGAAAGGGGGTCTCATTGTAAATGCACCTCCTTCCCTGACATGCCCGAGACCAGGGATCCCTGAGAGGAGCCTATGACAGCCAGAGGGCCCCTGGCATTGCCACCACCATCAAGCTGTGGCTTAGGAAGGAGGCCATAATCAGAGTCCATCTGCTCACCTCAGAGGGAGAAAGCACAAGCGTGTCCGGTCCACGCAGGAACACTCACTATACAGTGCAGTCTGTGCCTTGGGGATGTTGGTCACAGAACCTGCAAGGTTTGGGTCCAGTGTGTGGGGAAGACCCGCCAAGGGCTGCTTTCCTGGGCCTGGTGGGACCACGCCCCCTGGCTCTGGAAAGTTTCTGAGTGCCAACAACACCTCCAAAGGCCAAACACAGCATTTACAAGCAGAATTTCCTAGATAGTCTCCAAGCAGCAGTGCTGGCAGGACTGGTGCTAAGCCCTGGTCAGGCACAATGCCATGGCTGCTTCAGCAGTCTCAGCCTTGGTTAGAAGGACATGGCCCAGGTGTAAGGAATGCCCAGCTTAGGGCAGGAGATACACGTGCCCACAGGATGCCTAGAGGAAGAAACGGGGTGAGGTCTGGGAGGGGAGGTGAATGGAACCCGCGACCTCACGGGAGGCTGCATTGCACACTGGCGGGGAGGTGAGCGTGACTGGGGCCCGAGCTGGAGTGAGAGCTCCCACGTTCCTCGGTGCTGCCTTGTTTCTGTGATGAAAACCTGGACATTTAGGGCCCTGGAGGGCTGAACCTGCTAGGTCCAAACAACAGGACTCTGAGCACAAGATGAAGTTTGTTTCTCACTTGCCACAGCTCTGTGGGCATTTAGGGCGGGCACAGAAGCTCAGCACTGTCAGGCCAGGCTCCTTACTCCTCATGGTTCTGCCCTTTCCAGGTCTATATCCATGGCCCTGGTGGCCACTGCCAGTGGGGGCACCAGTGTAGTTCCCCAGAGCTCCCCTCCTGAGACCTCCTGGTGCCCTCTGAGGAGGATCAGAGCTGGTCAGCCTCCCTTGTGTGGCAGTGTCACAGGAACGCCCCAGGTAGCTGGCCTGTGGCATCATCCTCTCTCACCAGACCTGCAGGGCCTCTGACGGAAGGAGATGGAGACCGAGGGGCTGCTTGCCAAAGGGAGCATCTTTGGGGTGGAGGTCTGAGGAGATGCTTTAGTCTATCTGTTTTCCAAGGCTCCTGCAATCTGACCCACCAGAGACAAAAGCACACAACCTATTCTTAGGGATACCATTGTCCGTCTGAGCCCATCAGCTCCTCCTCACTGTATCTCCCTATCTGGGCAGACACACTCACGGTAGCTCATGCCTCTGTCACTTGGTTCCATGCACACCTGCCCTCAGCCAGCTGGTCAACCCTAAGATGGCAACTGGGAGTGGCTGCATGTCCCTGGTCCCTCTGGCCTAGGGCTATGCACACATTAGGCACTCAATAAAGATGCCTGGGCTGAGGCCTCTCTGGGCTGGCTCAGGCGAGGCTGTGCAATCCTTCTCCTTTTCCTTTAGTGGTGCCAACTCTGATGAGCTTTCTGGGTCCCTTTGGTTGATGGGGAAGAATTAGTTTCTGGGGGAAACTGAGGTTAATTCAAGATAGCTAGCCGCCCTAGTGTCCCGTGGACTGCCCTGCTTTTTCTGTACATGTTCAGGTGAGCAGGGCGATGCTGGGTCCTGTGTCATGCCTAGGCTGCTCTGTGTAGATGGGCAATGACCCTGCTGAGCTGGGCACCCATGCAATAGCATCAGGGCTTGGTCTGCACTGGGGCTATTTATTCCTCTGCTGCAAACTTTTATCACTCCAACTGATGTCAAGAAAATACACGTGGTTTCTCTGAATCCTTTGAGAGGCACAGAGTGAGGGCAGCCAAGGTAGGATAGATTGAGTCCCCTGAAACAGGAAAAAGATCCAGAGAATGCAAAACATCATCTGAAATCAGACTGTGGAGCAACCTCACCAGCTGCCAGACATTGGGGTTCACCCATGCCTGGCACTGTGCCATCCTGGCACCCTTTTCTTAAGAGACCCATCCATCCCCTAGTCATCTGGTTTGGTCATCGGAATAGATTCCAGCCTTTTGTCATAATAAGAGAAATGGGTGGAGAGAGTTGAAAAGAAACCACCTGAAGTGAAAGACTACAACAGTAGTGTGGTCAGAAGGTGCTGGCAGAGGGGTAGGAACCCAGGTGTGATATACAAGGTGTACGAAGGTTGTACAGAGTCAGGAGAAAGCAAGTCTTATTCATCTGCACAGAAGTGTGGAGGAAAAGAGATGCACGTACCCAGCAGCAGAAGAGCTCCAGGTCAGCCCTAGAGAGACACTTCCTGGCTGAAGTATGTGGCTTGCAGTGTTGGCTGTTGAACAAGATGATGAACTCTTTGCTGGGCACCTGATGAGCACACTTGCTTATCAAGCACTCACTCAAATCCCTGGGAAAGGTGGGGGAGTGTGGAAAGTGATGTCTTTGAGTTTTGGCTGATGACCTGTGATGCCACCTAGCCTGGAATGGTAAGTGTGGGCTGCTCCATCATGAACACTGACTCCAAGGGCTTCTTTACAACAGGAGCCATCAACACAGGGCTGGATTTTTCCAGTTTCTCCACTGTCCTCCTCACTCCCCAGCCTGTGCCAACCTGCAAGCAAGGGTCAGTGCCAATAATGACTGCCTTGGGGTAGCAGCTGGCCGATTACCTCCAACTCCACAAAGGAAGAGAAGTGGCTTTCTGCCAGTTATCTTGCCACCCTCTGGTAATTGTAGGAGTTAGCTTAGTGCCAATTTTGAAAATTGTTGGCATAATTAATACTTCAGTAAAAGTGCCTACAGCCTCCATGGATATACTGTAGAAGGAATATCATGAGTGTATTCAAGACACTGCTGTGTTTATTGAGCACCTGCTATGATCTCAGCAAACAAATACAAGCTGAAACCTCTGGATCATCACTTGTTTGTAGATAAAGCTTCATTAGCACAAAATACAGTGAAGACACTTACATGCCATGACCCAAACAAGTGTTCTGCCCACAGGAAATACAGTCACTCTCAAGAGTGGCCTGTGTCTCTGGGGCAGGACATGAACTGTGATCTGTGCCTTCAGAAATGGGCAGGATGAAAAGGAGGAGAAAGAAGGACTTAGCAAAGGCTTGAAGGGGAGCATCACACTGGGTGTTGGGACAACACTTAAGAGGAAACATAGCCTGATTCGATGGCTGGTATTGGGTGTTGCTCAGGTAGCAGGAGTGAAAATGGTGAATGGAGAGCTGAGATGCTACTCCATTCCTACCAGAGTGGCAGACAGACAGACAGACAGTCAGACAGATTCTGAATGTTGGTGAGAATGCAGAGAAGCTGGGCAAGGCATACAATGATAATGGGGAAGCAAAATGGTAGGGCCACTCTGGAAAACAGTTTGTCAGCTTTATTTTAAAAGAAAAAGAAGAAAAAAGAAACTTGCAAGTACCATATGATCCAGCAGTTGCACTCCTGAGTGTTTATCCCAGCAAGATGAAAACTTATGTTCACACCAAAACCTGTGCTCAAATGTTTATACCAGCTTTATTTGAAATAGTGGGAAGCTGGAAGCTATCCAGAGGTTCTTCAGGAGTGAGTGCTGGAGCCTACTGTGAGGAAAGGAGGACTCTGGACAAAACACACCTCGGTGAGTGCCTAGACGACTCCACTGAGTGAGATAAAGAGCCAGACCTCAGAGCACATCCCCACAACTCTATTTATGCCAGGTCCTTGAAATGACAAAATTACAGGCACAGGAAGCAGTCAGTGGCTGCCAAAGATTAACAAAGATTAACATAAGCAGGAAGGATGGGGTTGTGGCCATAGGGCCACAGGAGGGTCCTTGAGAAAAGGATTCTGTATCTTTGCTGTATAGACATCCGTGTCTGTGAGGTGATGTGGAACTATTGTTTTCCAACTTTCTTCATTGAAGGAAACTGAATGTGTTACTTTTCTCTCATTGCTGAGTCAAAATATTCAACACCTCATCCATGTATGAGGCTTTGGAGGGACATCTAAACACAAACCATGACACTGGATAAGGGGTCCAGGAATCTCTCTGTATTATATCTTCCAAGTACCTATGAATCTTTCATAATTCTAAAAATAGCTTAAATTTTTAAAAGTATAGAACTTTTTATTGTATCAAAACCTTCCATAGCCTTTTCCATCCAGAAACTTAAAGGGCTGGAACTCCTGGGAAGGCAAGAAGACCTTCCCCCTGCCCTCCACCTTACCCATGCCCCTCATGACAGTTGGCCACCTTTTCAGGACTCCAGGTCATTCCCTGGGCCAGGTGACTCAGCCCCTTCCCGCCCTGGACTTCTGTTATTGAGTCTGGTCCTGTCAGAAGAGACAGATCTCTAGGGAGAGACAGAGGCACTCAGAGAAGCGCCTCTTGTGTGGGAGCATGGAAGATGGGATGATTAGAATGGAGAGTTGGTTTTCCCCTTCTGTGGGGAGCCTTTCTGTGGTGAGGGACTAGGGATAACTGCCTGGGCTCCAGCAGGGGTGGACAGGCAGCCCGCCAGAAATGGCTTCTGGTTTGACCCCTTCCTTGCAAGTAGCATGGCCCATGTGAAGCCTAAGTCACAGTCCTCAGTGGAGAGTACAGGGGAAGGGCTGACTTAAGAGAAAGAAATAACTTGGCCATAGGCTTCAGTCATTATCAGCCAGCTCTCCCTGGCTGTCGGGTTTTAATTTGACAACAGAAATGGTGCAGGAGTAGTAGACAGGAGAGACAGTCCCAGGGTTAAGGAACGTCTGGTCTTTGTGAGTCCCAGCTCTTCTGGTCCCCTGCCTGTCAGGGGCCATCGCATCCTTTCCCACCAGGGTGGGGTGCTGTCCCTGGTGCTGAACACAC